>JAPQNM010000023.1:3570991-3575991 GCA_029783475.1 Metacarcinus magister
TCTCTCTCTCGCAATAATAACTAGAAACAGAAACGAAAAGTCATGCGTGACATTCAACATGACACACACACACACACACACACACACACACACACACACACACACACACACACACACTAACAATACACGGTGAAAATGCACATAATAGTGATAAATGGAGAAAAAAAAATTGTATGTGCGTGTGTGTGTGTGTGTATGTGCGTGTGTGTGTGTGTGTGTGTGTGTGTGTGTGTTGTTTTGAAGGTCATGAAAATTATTGAGTGTTTCTCTGTTTCTCAACCATTACTGAGAGAGAGAGAGAGAGAGAGAGAGAGAGAGAGAGAGAGAGAGAGGGGCATAAAATCACTACTAGACAACACACACACACACACACACACACACACACACACACACACACACACTGTACTTACATTAATTACAGCCTGACATTTAGAAAGGATGAAAGGGGGATCATTAACATTCACATCATTATAACAAAACGAAACATTCTGAACAATTTAATGAAGCAAGATTTAATGTTCAAACAGAAACAGTAATAATTTCCTCCCACGTCCAGCATTATGCATTATTTACTTGTGTGTGTGTGTGTGTGTGTGTGTGTGTGTGTGTGTGTGTGTGTGTGTGTGTGTTTGTTTGTTGTTTGTTTAATGTAGTGTTATGAGAGATATGATTTTATTTATAGATTTTAATTTGATGTTAATACTGAAAGCTTAATATTATATGTGATGATGATTATTATTATTACATTTCCTACTAGTGTTTATTTGATGTTATTATTATTATTTATAGTTTATTTATTTATTTTCTTAGTAATTATTGAAATGAACGAACATATCCTTATACTTTTCTCTCTCTCTCTCTCTCTCTCTCTTTGTTTATATTGAAAAAAAGAAAGAAAAAAATACTACACTGGGTAATGTTGTGAAAAGTTCCCAAGGTAATCAACGTAAAATCTCACCTTTTGCGTTACAGGACCTTGAGTGTGTGTGTGTGTGTGTGTGTGTGTGAGGGGGGGGGGTAAGGGGAGGTAAAAAGGGAGGGGAGGAGGATTCTACCTACAACTCCCCCTCTTCTCTCCTCCACTTCCTCCCTTATCTTCATTCCTGTTCTTCTTACTTCTATATTTCCGTTTATTTATCTCTCTCTCTCTCTCTCTCTCTCTCTCTCTCTCTCTCTCTCTCTCTCTCTCTCTCTCTCTCTCTCTCTCTCTCTCTCTCCTTGCTTCTCTTGTGTAATATTCTCTTCTTTTCTCCTCCTCCTCCTCCTCCTCCTCCTCCTCCTCCTCCACCACCACCACCCAGCATGTTCTATTTTAGCCATCACTGAAATCATCCACCCCCGCTCAACTACACCCACGACCACCACCACCACCACCACAACACCCACCCTCCCCACCCTCCCTCCTCCTCCCACCTACCCTCAACACCACAACCTTTTTACCTCCCCATATATCATACTACACCTCCTCCTCCTCCTCCTCCTCCTCCTCCTCCTCCTCCTCCTCCTCCTCCTCCTCCTCCTCCTCCTCCAGTACCCTTGCATTCCTCTTACATCTCTTCTTTGCCCCAGTGATTCCTCTTCTTCCCTTCCCATCCTCCTCCTCCTCCTCCTCCTCCTCCTCCTCCTCCTCCTCCTCCTCCTCCTCCTCCTCCTCCTCCCTTCCCTTCTTCTTCCCTCCCACACCACTATCACGTTAGCATATTGCCTCTAGTAGGTATGTTCCCCCCCCCCTTCAATTCCCCTCACTCCCTTTCTCTCTCCCTCCTCCCTTACCTCCTCTCCTCTGACTCCCTCACTCTCCCCTATTCTCCCTTACCCTCTCTCTCTCTCTCTCCCTTACCTTCCCCTATATTTCTCTACAGCTTCTGGGAATAAAACAAAAATAACTTGCCCGCAGTACTCTTGCAGTGGGAGGGAAGGGAGAGAAAGGGGGGGGGAGGGAGGGAAGGGGAAGGGAAGGGAGGAGTTAGAATGTTATGAACGAAATCTTGTCAGTGAAATAAAATGTGAGAGGGAGGTTGGGGGTTAAAAAAGAGAGAGAGAGAGAGAGAGAGAGAGAGAGAGAGAGAGAGAGAGAGAGACTATGAAACAAGTTAACTCGACATCCCTCTTTACACCCTCCCTCCCCCCCACCTTCCCTCTCTCCCTCTCCCCCCTCCCCCTCCTCCCAATCAGTTCTCCTCAGCAAGTTTCCCCTTGAAGTACCTTGAGGGGAGAGAGAGAGAGAGAGAGAGAGAGAGAGAGAAGGGTGTCGATTTTTCACGAGAATTGTCGATAAATCAGGGGGGGAGGGGGGGGAGGGAGACGTGGGAGATAAACGACCGTTTGTGTAATATGAAGTTCAGGTAGAGGGGAAGGGAGGGGGAGGAGGAAGGGGAAGGTAGATAGAGGGATAGAGGGGAAGGGAGGGGAAAGAGGGAAGGGGAAGGCAAATGAGAGAGAGAGAGAGAGAGAGAGAGAGAGAGAGAGATTACGTCAAAGAAAAAAGAAAAAGGAGGATGAGAGGGAGTATTATTCTGAGAAACCTTGAGGCGTGTGAAAGGGAAAAAAAACTGCTTGACGGAAACCATTCTTAACACAACGATGGCGGAGGAAGAAAGAAAGAGAAAAGAAAAAGAGAAAAAAAAGAGAGATAAGATAATAGAGGATGGAGAGGAGGAGGAGGAGGAGGAAGGGAACGAAAGCGGATAAAGTAATAGCATTAACAAATAAAGAAAAGAAAAAAGAGATAATATTGAATAACGAACAATAGAAATAAAGTTTAAAAATACATCTATAATATATTAAGTCTAAAAATAACAATAAAAAATCCTTATAAATACAATGTCAAAATCGCCTTTTTTTTCACTTATTCTTCAATGTCGTAATTTTTACCTTAAAATGAAAAATTCTGGAGGACCGAAGGCGGGATAGATAACGATCTTTAGAGAACCGGTAGAGAGGGAAGATAGGGAGGTAGGGAGGAAAGGAAAAGGTAGGGAAGAGGGTCAGTGTTAGAGAGGACGAAGGGAGGGAGGGAGGGAGAGAGGGAGGAAGACATGGGTGGAGAAGTGAAAAAGGTAAGGGAGGCAGATAGGACAAGTGAACGAGAGAGGGACAGAGGTGAAGGATGTAAGGACAGGTAGATGCACAGGTAGAAGAAGGTGATTGGGAGGGAGGCAGGTAAGTAAGGAAGAATAGATTACACTAGACCCCCTCCCTCCCTCCCTTCCCTCCCCTCACCCCCTCAAAAAAAAAATTGAGAAAAAAATCCTAGCGAGTATTTTTCCAAAGTTTCCTTCCCAAATTAAACACGGTCCTGCCTCAGAAAGTTTACGAATAGTCTCTCAAGAAAGAAAGAAAGAAAGAAAGAAAAATGAACACCAAAAGTAAGGAAAGAAAATATACAAACACACACACACACACACACACACACACACACACACACACACACACACACACACACACACACACACACACGAATTGCTAACATTTCACGTTGAAGACGAAACTTTTTTATTTCTCAAGTTTCAAAACATGTCTTAGTTTCCATTGTTTGAAGAAAGAAAAAATACATTGTTTTTTCCATATTTTTTTTACTATTTTCCATGGACCCGATAGGCCTAAATCTATGAAGTTTTTCGAATAGGCTTACATTTTTTAGCTTTCCAAGATAGGCTTAAGGTGAAATCCGCGTGTTTGCCTCACTGACCACCCCTTACCGAGAGAGAGAGAGAGAGAGAGAGAGAGAGAGAGAGAATTTTGATGGTCACACTAATCGCCTTGTGTTGTAATCACCAGCAAATATTTACTCAATACCTCTTACCTGGGCCTCTCAATCCCCCCTTAACCCCCCCTTCAACCTGTCCCCTCCCTTAACCCCCTTCCATCCACCCCCCTTAGGTCTCCTCTTATAACCTCGCCCTTAAACTAATTACTTCTAGGAATGTTCCCAGAGTAGCGTGAGGGTGGAGATAATAGGGAAAATAGGCAGAGGAGGAGGAGGAAGAGGAAGAGGAGGAAGGATGTACCATAGAGGAAGTAGGAGAGAGGAGAGAAATAGTGAAGAGGAAGATAGGACAGAGAGGAATGAAGAAGAGAGTGACCTTGTGTGTGTGTGTGTGTGTGTGTGTGTGTGTGTGTGTGTGTGTGTGTGTGTGTGTGTGTGTGTGTGTGTGTGTGTGTGTGTGTGTAATTGTTCTAGTCGTGCGTGTGTGTATGCAAATCGCGAGACAGATCAGGAAGGAATAACTTAAGGAAATGATTTAATGTTTGTTATTACGTCTATTAAGGAAACATTTGTGTAAGTGTTTGTGGCCCATTGAAAAGTTTCCCTCCTCTTGTCATACTCACAGGCGGTTTCCTCTTCCCTTTCACATTTCCTTTGTCGTGTACCACCCTCTCTCTCTCTCTCTCTCTCTCTCTCTCTCTCTCTCTCTCTCTCTCTCTCTCTCTCTCTCTCTCTCTCTCTCTCTCTCGCGACTTAATTTACGATCGCAGCAAAAACAAAGTATACCAAAATAAGAAAAAAAATATATACTACCACAAAACAGAGAGGGAAAAAAAGTCACATCTGCCACAATGACCACGTTGGGAAGAAAATAAAGTGGGAAAAAAAGAGAGGGGAAAAAAACTCCCTTGAGCCCTTTTAGATGAGGAAGATAAGATGAGGAGGAGGACTCAGCTAGGATGGTGATGCATAAGAAAGTGAGGAGGAAGATGAGTGAGGAGGAGAAGGAGGAGGAGGAAGATGATGATGAGGTTGTGGGTTGAAGACTTATTAGTTAGTATTATAAGTGTTTATATATACATAATTTTTTTTTTCACTTATTTATTCATTTTTTACTCTTTTGGCTTAATTTTTTACTTAAGTGTTTTAAGTAATTTCAGTTTGTTTTTTCTTTACTTTCTTCTTGCATGGTTTTTATTTTTTTATTTTATTTATTGAATGTTTGATTTAGTCTGCCAAATGTAGGTCAATCGAAGCTTAATCTTATTTATATAATCATTAATTCCTCGTT
>JAPQNM010000023.1:3580991-3613491 GCA_029783475.1 Metacarcinus magister
TCCCTCATTCTTCTCCAACATCTGTTTCCTTATTCCTCTTGTCCTTTACTCCTCCTTCCATCCTTCTCTCCTTCCTTCTCACCTCAGGGAGTCACGTGATCTCTTTCCTCCCTCCTTCCCTCCTTTTCCTCCTGATACCTAACTGTTTTCCTCCAATGCTTTCAATTCCTTTGCTTCATATAGTCCTTCTTCTCTCTCTCTGTCTCTCTTTCTTTCACTTCCATTTATCTCACTCCTATTCTTAAGGATCACAGACAGACAGACAGACTAGCAGATCGACAGAGGCCGGTAGGGTGTGAGGCAGGGTTGTGAGTCTTGATGGTGAGGGCGAGTTTGTGTGAGGTGATTGGTGAGGGGTCGAGGGAGGCCAGAGTAATGCAGTCTGTGATGAGGTCAGGATGGAAGGGGAGGGTGTAGGCGTCCAGAGGCTCCTGAGGGAAAATAATGAGGGGAGGAACCTAATCTGTTGGAGCCTAGCCTAGCCCTCGAGGTGGTGATGGTGGTGGTGGTGGTGGTGGTGGTGGTGGTGGTGGTGGTGGTTGAGGGAGGGAAAATGTGTTATGGTTTCAAATTGTTTGTTTTGTTTTTCCCTTATCTTCGTTTGTGGGTCATTTTCATATTTCCTTTCTCTTCACTTCGTTCTTTCACCCTAATTTCACTCTATTATCTTATCTCCATCCATCATTCCTAATCCTCTTCATTCTAATCTTATTCTTTATTCTCCTATCGCATCTGTATTCCTTCTATTCGCTTCCTTCATGCTTCCCCATCTCGCCTCCACGCTGGCAGGCGGTGAAATCCAGCGACACAGCGACACCCTCAAGTATGTTCAGCCCTAGTGACCTCCCCGCTTCCCCCGCCACCTTGGGACCTTAATACGTCCCTTGAGGTTCCTAGAGACTCTTGTTCCGCTTCCTGTGACTTCCTTGCGGTTCAAAAAGTGTTGCGTTTTTGCTCAGGAAGCGTTTGATGGTACGGTAATGGCGGTGAAGATGGTGTGGTGGTGGTGGTGATGGTGGTGATGTGGTGTTGTGTGGAGTTGAGGTGGAAGGTGAGGGAGTGTTAAGAAGTGAAAATGGTGCTTGTAATGATACTTGTCATCTTTGCTGTTCATGAATGTGTTTTATAATGATGTAAATTCCTGTGTCATTAATCAGTTTGGAAATAATTAGGGTTTTAACATTAATATAACTAAGAATAATTAATCTCCCTGAAGTAAAGGAATTAATATGAAGATAATTTTGAGTAGGCAGTAACATTATTATAAGCTTCTACAAAAACAAACAAAAAGTAGAAATCATAATTATGTTCAAATTAAATAAGTTTTTTCAACCTGACTATGTAAAAGTTAATCAATCAAAACTCCCGAAAAAGTATATTATAGGCTTCTACACCATAAATTATACAACACCCTTTGAAGAAAGAGAAGTCATAATCGTACATTGCATTAAATTAAATAGAAGAAAAAAAAACCGCTAAACAATATGAAACTTAATTAAAATTCCAGAAAGTCTCTCCTTCTGAACTCAACTCACACGAAAATATTCCTTGACACCAATAACTCCTGGACTTACTTTTCACCTCAACCCAACCCTTGAACCTACGTGTGTGACCTCTCCTGACCCTACCTTGACCTGACCTCCGGAAATAATGACTGAAAGGGGCGAAGGAAGAGGAGAAGGAGGAGAAAGAGGATTTAGAGAGACAGAGATGAAAAAAAAGGGAAAATGGAAAAGTTAGGGAGATAGCAGAGCAGGGAAGGAGAGAATGGAAGAAGGAAGAGGGAAGGAGAGGAGAGTGATGGAAGACAAAGAGAAGGGAGAAGGGAAGGAAAGATCAAGGGGTGTATGGAAAAGATGTAATAGGAAAGGGGAGAGAGAAATGTTTATGGGAGGGAGGGAAGGGAATAAAGGGGAATAAGACAGAGGATGTTGATAGGTTAGGGAGAAAAAAAAGAAGAAACGAGAGAGAAAGAGAGAGAGAATAAAAATGAGAACGGAACGAAGGAATCAGGGCGTAAAGGAGGGAGAAAGGGAGAGAGAAAACAGTAGAGTCCAAGAAATCAGGGAGGAAGAAAGGAACAGAGGGATGGAGGGAAAAAGGTAATAATGGTGAAGAAGAAGAAGAGGAGGGGAGGGGAGGGAGAGGCAAGGGGGTCAAATATCAAAATCATCAAAAACATAACGACGGGGGGTCACGGCGCGGTCTAGAACACACACACACACACACACACACACACACACACACACACACACACAAGGTCACGGTTCTACAAAGAGAGGGAGAACTATTAATATTGATCCGAGTGTGCTGAAAAGATAATCAAAAATAAACTGGCGGGCCGCTGCTACTGACGATGCCACTCTAGCAGGAGGAGGAGGAGGAGGAGGAAGAGGTACTCAGGTGTCCTCAGCCAAGTCGGTAACCCTTTTGATCCCCGGAAGACATACTTGATCCCTTTATTTGATATATTAAATCCTTGACTAAGGCGAATCAGTCCTTGTTGAACCCTTAAGTTAAACTGAGGAGGGACCTGACGCCCTGACGCCCCCTGCAGCACCCCGCCGCTCAGGGTCAAATGCTAAAGGTTACGCCTGTCGGTCACGGTATTAAGAGTATGGTCCAGGAAGCTGTTTTGAGGTCCTGGAAATGTTGTGTTTTGGTGTAGGATTCCATGGGTAGGATTCCTTAAAGTTATTGTGTTTTTTTTTAAAGTTTTGTAGTGTTAAGGAATGACTTGAAATAGTTTGGTGATTATTTTCTATATTTTCTACACTTTTTATATATTTTTTCGTTATTTTTATCAGTCGTTCAGCATTATTTTTGTAGTAAATCTTTCCTTTCCCATCATCAACTCACCCTGACCTCACATTTTTACTTTCCCTACCCTCCCATTTTCTCTCTTTCCTTCCTTCCCTTCTTCCTTCCATCTATCTCTTCCACCCTTTCCTCCTCTTCCCCGTCCGTCCGCCTGTCCCTCCGTCCCTCCTCGCCTTGGGAAATATTAAGGGAAAAAAGTCAAGAATCAATCGTGGAAGTTTTCATTTCGGTTTCCCGGGACAGTTTTCAAGGGTTCAGTTATTGGTGGTCTCGAATTGTGATCTGAAACTCTCTTCCGGGATGCGAACCTGGATTAAAGTCTGGTGTGAATGACGCTTCCTTGTGGTTGAGGAGGAGGAGGAGGAGGAGGAAGAGGAGGTGGAGGAAGAAGAAGAGTGGTTTTTATGATTTTGAAGGTAGTTTAAGACGAATTTTCTGTTTTACTCGGCTTTCTCCTGTCAGCCAATCATTTTTTTTTCAGTTTATGATCCTTATGGTTTTTATATATGCTCTCTCTCTCTCTCTCTCTCTCTCTCTCTCTCTCTCTCTCTCTCTCTCTCTCTCTCTCTCTCTCTCTCTCTCTCTCTCTCTCTCTCTCTCACTGGCTAAGGAAAATTTGTTAGGAAAATTATATGGATTAAGGAATTATTAGAGACAAAGGTGGAAGAAGAGAAGAGACAAGGAGGAGGAGGAGGAGGAGGAGAGGTAGTAATGAAGGAGGAAGAAGATGAGAGAAAATGGAGATGAGGAAGGGGAGCGAAAGAGAGAGAAAAAAAGAGATGAGGAAGAAGAAATAAAGAAGATTGAGAGTATATATTTTTGTGATAATCAATAGAGGTCAAAGGAAGAGAGAGAGAGAGAGAGAGAGAGAGAGAGAGTGTGTGAGTGAGTAAGGCGATTTCTCTCCTATGTCATTTCCTTCCCCCCTTTTCCCCTCCCTCCTCCCCTCTAATGTTTCCTCTTCCCTTCCCCTTAAGCCAAACGTTTGTTGTTGCTGCTGCTGCTTTCATATTTTTCTTTCCCCCTTTTCCCATTTTTTTCCCAACTTTTGTATAATGAATCACCTTGTTTTTTTGTTTTCTGTTTGTCTGTTTTCCTGTTTTTGTTCTTCTCAATTTCATGTCAGAATTGTCGATATTTTTGTGTTTTTCATTTTTTTCATATTTTATGTTCTATTTTTGTATATCAATTTTTAACTTTTATAATTTTTTCTCCTTCCTCAGGTAAGAAGACACGTGACCTAATTAGTGATCTAAGACGAACCTTGAAGAGTAGTAAGAAGTCTCAGGTAAGAACTAAAAATAACCATAATAATAACAACAATAATAATAATAATAATACAGAAAAATCAACCAGATATTCTTAAACAAATCACGTTATAATTATGATGATTACCTCAGACCATAAATCATATACTGGAAGGCACAACTTTTAAGCTTTCCTCAACAGATAAGAAAGCCGACAGGGTGAGGCAGTGACAAGGGAACTTAGGGAAGGAGATAAGAAATGGGAGTCTTGAGATAAGAAGAAAACTTGGGCTGGTTCTAAGACAACGCCTGATAAGTTTTGGCGGCAAAGAGAGTATTTTTATCGAGGAAAACTTTATGTAGTCAGGTTGAGAGAGAATATGAAGACAGGGAATGTATGGTTTAGGGAGAAGGGAATATATGGGTAAGGTAGGAAGGGGAGAGATGAGGCTCCAAGGCGTTAAGGAAGAGTTAGTAGGGGAAAAAAGGAGAGTTTGTAAGGTAGAAAAAGGGACGGAACAAGATAGATATTTTGAAGATGTGATAGAAATAGGAATAAAAGGGAGAATAAATAGAGGAGATAGGAAAGTAGACAAGACAAAGGGAGATAAGGATGGGACGGAAAGGGAGAGACATGTGGGGGAAAATAGATGAACAGAAGGTGATACTAAACAGACAAAGGATGAACAGTTATCAACGGATGTCCTGTTATTCTCAATCGTTTTGTCGTTACTGTTTATCTAGTTTTCAAGAACGTTTGTGTCTATACTGATCCTCCCCCCCCCAACCCCCTCCCTCTCTCTCTCTCTTTCTCTCTCTCTTTCTAAACAATACAAAGAACAGTCAAACAAAGTATACATGACACAAACACGTAATAGATGCAACAATAACAGAAGGAAAGAAACACATGACCTTATACAGACACGCAATAAGGGCGACGAAGGAAGAAAAAAAAACTTACCCAACTAAACCTTTTGCTGGACTCAATCACCTATAAGAACTTGATCCCTTTAACACGTGCGACCTTCCACACACACACACACACACACACACACACACGCAACCTCCTTCCAAAGGCTTCCCGAGGGGTTGAAAGGGACGCCGCACACCGCCCCTTGCCAGCCGTATCTCTCTCTTTCTCTTTCTCTCTCTCTCCCTTCCTACCTTCCCCTTAGTGCCCCTCGGTTGTCCCTTAGGGGTGTGGGTGATAATTATGGATAATTTATACCTACGGCGGGAGTCGAGTGGGGCCAAGTGGGTTTTCCGGTGAGGGGAAGCTGAGGGAAGGTGAGGGAAGGCGAGGGAAGGTGAGGGAAGAGTCTTATGAACTGCTCTTGTGATCTAACCTCTACAGTACCTTTGAGAAATACCTTTTTTTGTATGTCTGTCTCAGTCTCCTTTATCTCGTATTTATCATGAATTCACTCTTACGTAAAGGTCTCGCTCAGTTCCTTGAAACATTACTGTACTTTACTTTTTTTTTTGTATCGCTCTCAGTATCCCGTTTTCAGACACACAGACACACAGACAGACTAACACGTTATTTCCAGTTGGGCAAGAGGCTAGTGTGTGTGTGCGTGTGTGCGTGCGTGCGTGGTTTGATGTCGTGGCCTTCAACCTCAACTTTACTTCTTCACTGGAAATTGACTAACAGTTGACTCGATCCTCAATTACTGTCTTGTACTGTTGATTAATGACCTTTGAAGTTTATGAAGTTACTGTTACTCCTCCTCCTCCTCCTACTCCTACTCCTACTCCTACTCCTACTACATCTACTACTACTACTACTACTACTATCACCTTCCTCTGTACCCTGTCCCCCTGCCAGCCTCCATCATCACCCTGGGTTAGAGAGGCGCCAACTCCCTCCACGGCCGCCAGGGGGACAGGAGAGACGCTGAAGTTGTTATTGAAAACTGAACTGAAGGAGAGAACTTGTGTAGAAACTGGAGACGAGGAGAGATGGAAGGGAGTGGGGGGGGGGCGGAGGGGGATCATGTGTAGAGGAGAGAGAGAGAGAGAGAGAAAGAAGAGAAGGAGAGAGAGAGAGAGGAAGGACATGGAATTCTGAGGTGGAAAGAAAATCTGGAAGTTGACGGAGAGAGAGAACCCTAGGCAGTGACAGAAGGAATGGAGGGAAGAAAGATCCTTAAGCACTGGAGGGAAGGAAGGGAGGGAGGGGTGGAGGGAAGGGAAGGGAGGGGAGGGGTGGAGGGAACGCTGGAAGAAATCTTTTACACTAGAGAAAAGTTTGAGACTGAAATACTGAGGGTTTGTGGAGGTGGTAGTGAGAGAAAAATATGTAATGGAGATGAGAGAGAGAGAGAGAGAGGAGAGAGAGAGAGAGAGAGAGAGTCTATGATGAAAGGAAATCTTGTAGGGATGGAGAGAGTGGGGGAGATGTGGAGGTGAGTGGAAGAAGGTCCATCCAGTAACCAGATATTGCTCAGTCATTTCCCCTCCTCCTCCTCTTCCTCCTCCTCCTCCTCCTCCTCCTCCTCCTCCTCCTCCTCCTCCTCCTTTGCTTGTTTTCTCGTGGCTTTCCCATTTTCCTTGACGATGTAATGTATGTTTATGAGTTATCAAGAAATGTTTTTCCTCATAATCTCCTCCGCTTGTCTCCTTTTCATCACCTCCCTCACTCACTCACTACTTTCTTCTTCTTCTTCTTTATTTTTTCTCTCTCCATGTTTCTTATCTTCTTTCATTTGCTTCCTCTTCTTCTTCTTCTTCTATAATCTTTCCTTCGTGTCTTTATTTTTCTTTCGTATCTTTTTCCTTCTTTCCTCATCTCCCTGTTTATTGGACTTCCCGTGTACTGTCTCCTCTTTATTCTTCTCTCTTCTTCTTCTCTTCTCTTCTCTTCTCTTCTCCTCCTCCTCTCCTCCTCCTCCTCCTCCTCCTCCTCCTCTTCCTTCAGAGGAGTATAGGTCGAGATACTTGAGAGTCTTGATAAACACACTTCACTAACCCTGACTCCCTCCTCCTCCTCCTCCTCCTCCTCCTCCTCCTCCTCTTCTTCTTATTCCTCTTGCTGCGTCTCATCTCCTTCGTCCTCTCGTTCAGCTAATCTTCCACCTTCTAATCACACTGTAAAAAGCATGTTATCTAGGCAAGCGTGCCGGTGGAGGACGAAGAGAAGGAGGAGGAGGAGGAGGAGGAGGAAGAGGTAGATGATGATGGAGAAGGATGGAAGAATGAGGAATATGTGGATAAAGTAGAGAACAAGAGAGAGAGAGAGAGAGATGGATTGGGGGAGAGGAGGGGGAGAATCATAAGTAGGGAGAGAGGGGAGAGGGAGAGGGGAGAGGAAGATCAAAGGAGAACTGTTTATCGTTGCAGGTGGAGTCTTGGGAGGGTCAGTCTCCTCCTCCTCCTCTTCCTCCTCCTCCTCCTCCTCTTCTTCTTTTTACGATAGACTCGATTCTTGTCAACTTACGAGTGAACCGGTTCCACGTTTGACTAATTAACCGGCTCTGCTCGCACACCGAACCGGCTTCCTTCCTCCGCTGGGTGATCCGGTTTCCTGGCATACACATCGATCTGGTTATGTCCTGAACCTCCATTCCGGCCTCACTGAGTTCTTCCACTCCTCATCCTCGTCCTCGCTCTCGTCCTCGTTCTCGGCTTTGATGTTGAGGCTAAACTGAACGCATGTTTGAGCTGCGTGAGTTTTGGTGCTTTGGAGGAGGAGGAGGAGGAAGAAGAAGAGGAAGGAAGAGGAAGAGGAGGAGCTGAAGTTTGGAAAGAGGAGGAGGAGATACCATCTTGTTGAGTCCTACTTGGTACAGTCTATAAGTGAAATACAGAAGTGTGGAAGTCCTGTAAGGAAATACGAGAATACTTGGAATCAGTTGTTATTTACTGATAGTTTTAGTTAGATAGTTTAGGTTTTCGAGGTGTCATCTTCATGCATTGTCGTCGTAGGAGATCAGCATAAAAATAATCATGATAATAGGCAAGCAAGGGTGAAATAGGGTTTGATATTGTAGTAATCAGGAAATTGAGTTCAAATTCATATTCAGCATGACCGAAAATTAAGAAGTTTACGTAAATGGAGTATAGAGTAGAGAGTTACCTTTCCTTACCTTACCTTACCTTACCTTACCTTACCTTACCTAATCCTCCCTCAAGACCACTACTAAAGGTGACAGTAAGGGCCTAACACCCAATCCGTGACCTTTACTCATCTTCAATCACCTGTGCTCACCTTTACCTGTCTTCAATTAACAACTCACCCGTACACCTGCAGCTAGTCAGGTTCCGAACGTGTAATGCATCTCTGTGACCTGATGAAACGTGACCTGGTGTTGCATAACCTGGTTTCCAAGCCACTGACTGACCTACATGTGCCTCCGTGACCCCGTTTTTTATGTTTGTTTATATTTGAAGAGATTTTATACTGACAAGTGAGATGAGAGTAAGTGGGAAAATAAAGAGGAATTGAGTATAATGATCAGGGTGAATTGTATGATGTAATGTGTTCATATTGACTTAAATGAAGAAATATGAATAGTTTACAAGTTTTGATATTCATGAGTATTGATGAATGTGAAAAATAGTTTATTAAGATGTATGAATAAGGGTTAAGCTGTATTATATTATTATTCATTAACTTTAGGAGTAAATTCACATCCTCCAAGACTGTTTCCTTTCACAGTCATCAAAGGAGGAGTTAAGGAGGACAAAATTAGATGACATGAAGCTTATCTAAACACGTTATCAAATACAATACAGTTACATAAAATCAGGATGAAAGATGACATCAGGAAACACGTCATACAAAACTTAATATGACCATCCTGCAAGTGACCTCGTTTCAGGCGCATCACAGGTCACAAGGTCAAGTGTTGGGGGTACAGGAGGAGGGGAAGGTGGGGAGGGGGTGAAGGGAGGGTGGAGAATTGACTGTACTTGATCAATTTCGTGGCTCTTTGTAAGAACGACCAAGTTGAGGGTTGAGTCGTTCAAGTGTGGGGGTTATTGTGTTCTCAAGAGGTTTTATAGAGGGGGGGGAGGCTCTACTATCTCCTCCTCCTCCTCCTCCTCCTCCTCCTCCTCCTCCTCCTCCTCCTCCACCTTCTACTCGCTGTTCTTATATTTTATTTATTTTTTTGTTTTTACTTTCGCCTTGTGTCTGTTTTTTTTTTTTTTCTCTTTGTCTCGCATTTTCTCTCTCCCTTTCTTTTCGTTTCCCTTTCATTCCCTTTCTTTCCTCCTCTATCATCAAGGCATTTATCCTTTCCTTACCTTCTATTTACTCTCATTTTCTTTATACCTTTACCTTTCTTCCTCTTTGCTCCTTTCATTCCCTTATTCTTGTTTTTTTCCTCTCCTCCATTACTTGTTCATTTCATCCACATTTCTCTCTCCCCTTTTCCCCCTCTTTTCCCCTCTTTTCCCCTCTTTTCCTCTCTTTTCCCCTCTTTTCCTCTTTTCCTCTCTTCCCAATCCTTTAAACCTTGCTGTACATTCCTTTGCCTTTTATCCTCTCCTCCCTTCCTCACCCTCCCTCTTTTTCTTTATCTCCCTTGATACCCCTTTCCTCCCCTTTCTTCCCCTTTCCTCCTCTTTTACCCTCCCCTTGGACCCTCCCCTCGCTCTCTCCCCTTAGTATACAAACGTGTATTGAGAAGCTTAGAGTCGTGTAAGCTGAAGAGTCAACAAGAAACCTAACATGGCAGGAGGAGGAGGAGGAGGAGGAGGAAGAGGAGGAGGAGGGGGGGAAGGGGTAAGAGTAATGGATGGAGGTAAAATGATCCAGGTAGCGACTAAGAGACACATTATTGGAAGAGAAAGAAATACACTCAGTAATGTGAGGAATAAATTAAACAGAAAATGGATGATGAATGGATGAACGAACCCATTAAGAGAGAGAGAGAGAGAGAGAGAGAGATGAAAGAAAGAAAGAGAGAAAGTCATACACCGATACATACAGTTATGACCCTTCACTCTTCCGAACCGAACTGAACCGAACCGAACCGAACAAAACGCTTCGAAGCCCAACTCTCCATCACGACAACGAAAAACTTGCATGAAAAGAGAAAAACAATGACAATAAAAAGAGGAAAATGCTACGAAAAAGAGGGAAAAAAACGACCAAAACTAACACGTCATCCTCGTCACGTCAACTGAACCGACTGTGATGACGATGAAGGAAAATTGAAATGTATATAAAAAGGAAAGTGAAAAATTAACTGAATAAGACTTTTTTTATTTTTTTTTTTTTTGAGGTGAAAATAAGGATGTGAATTAATTTTTTTTTCATTATCGTTTTATTAAATTTGATCAAAAGTGAAGATAAGATAATAATGTTAAAAAAAAATGTAAATAGAGAAAATATTGAGTGTTATTTATCATTTTTTTTATTTCTATCGTTTTTATTCATATTTTATTTGCTCTCATTCCTTCGTTCTTTATATCTTTCTTTTATCTGTTTCCTTCCGTTGACTTGTTTTTGAAGCGAAGCAAAATTCTGCTGTGATATTTTCATCTTTCTTTTCCTATTGTTCTCGTTTTGACATTTCTATTCTACTCTAGTTTTCTTTTTCTTTCAAATATAAAAGTTTGGTCTCTAGCTTAAAAAGTGATATTGTAGTAGTAGTAGTAGTAGTAGTAGTAGTAGTAGTAAACATTTCTAAATCTCCCCTTTCACATCCCTTCATCCAAACTCCCTTCCTCCTTATTTTTATCATTAATATTTATTTTTATCGTTATTATTTATTTTTATCATTAATATTTATTTTTATCATTAATATTTATTTTTATCATTAATATTTATTTTTATCATTAATATTTATTTTTATCATTATTATTTATTTTTATCATTATTATTTATTTTTATCATTAATATTTATTTTTATCATTAATATTTATTTTTATCATTAATATTTATTTTTATCATTAATATTTATTTTTATCATTATTATTTATTTTTATCATTATTATTTATTTTTATCATTAATATTTATTTTTTATCATTAATATTTATTTTTATCATTAATATTTATTTTTATCATTAATATTTATTTTTATCATTAATATTTATTTTTATCATTAATATTTATTTTTATCATTAATATTTATTTTTATCATTAATATTTATTTTTATCATTATTATTTATTTTTATTATTAATATTTATTTTTATCATTATGATTTTTATATATTTTTTTTAATTTTACTTTTCATTTTCCTTTTCAGTACTCATTTATGTTCTTTGGTATTTTCTTTTCTTTCCATTCTCTTATTTCTACATTTTTTATCCCCTCTCCTCCTCCTCCTCCTCCTCCTCCTCCTAGATAGTGTATATTAGTGTATAATATTCACATTCGGAGGTGGTGAAATACAGTTTGATATTTCTAGTAATGATAAAAATAAGTCCAGATTCGTGTTCATTTTGACCCAAAACATCATTGTAGAAATTTTCATCACATTCTGAGGTGTGAAAATTTTTCATCAAATTTCCAAGGTAGACACCCTTAGATTTTTTTCAAGAAATTACGTTTTTTGAAATAACTTGAAAAGTATGAGGATTACGTAAAAGTTGTATATATTAGTAAAGATTGAGCATGAGACGCCCGTTCTAATGAGCTATACAGAAATATAATTGGACTATTGGTTATTGAGAAAATGCTAAATATGTGTTTTTAACAAAACTTACACAAAACATTATTTTTTTCTTAAACGGTTCAATATATTTTAAATCTGATATGATATTTAGATAGAGCTCATCAAGCTTAATAAATTTGTATATAAACATTTAAACTGTAGGAGTAATAGTTTCGTAGTAAAATGACAAAGATCATTTCGACCTCAATTCTGGTGGAAAATTTCGGTCCAAAATTGAACAATGCATTTCCGTGACAGTAATGATAAAACTGAGTCCAGATTCCTGATCAACACAACAAAAACACAATAAAAACACACTTAGAATAACCTTCACGAGTTTTCAAAATAATAATAAGTTTCAAAATATTAATAAGTTTTCAAAATTTCCACCTATGCTAAGAGAAGCCTTCACCCTTACTATCCTGTATCCTTCACTCTAGACTAGATAGTGTACTCACAAACAGCCTCGTAAGGGCCAGCAGGCCTGTTGCTGTTTGTTCTTCCTATGTGTTCCTATGTGTTCCCCTTCCTCCCCCCTTCGCCTCTTCCCCGGTTCGTTTGCCAATGTGGTCACTTATTAATTATTATTTCCTGTCTTTTATATTTGTTTGATCTGCAATTTCACTTACCTCTTGACTTTTCTCCTCTTCCTCCTCCTCCTCCACCTCCACTTTTGTTCCTCTTCCTCCCTCCCTTCCTCCCTCCTCGTAAAATCTTCCTAATGCATTGAAATCCTTACCTTGTCCTCCTCCTCCTCCTCCTCCTCCTCCTCCCCTCCTCCTCCTCCTCTCTCGCTAATCCTTCCACCTTTGTCTCTGGTTTTCTTCTTGTTTCTCTGTTCTTACTTTCGTTTTATTATTTCTTACGTCTCGTTTCTGATTAGTTGTCCATTGTCAAGTTTTAGTGGAAGTTTTTTCATTCTCGTGTGTGTGTGTGTGTGTGTGTGTGTGTGTGCGTGCGTGCGTGCGTGCGTGCGTGTGTGTGTGTGTGTGTGTGCAGGTATGAGTGCACAACCAAATCGTCGTTTTCTTTCGGGTTTTCTGGACGTGTATTTCAAGGGGAGACGATTTTTTTTGTGTGATTTTTGTTCCGTCGTGACAACCAGGTTACGGTCACCGCGTAGAGAGAGAGAGAGAGGGGGGGGGGCGTGTGTGTGTGTGTGCGTGTGCGTGCATGAGTCAGGGCACAGCGACCTGGAACTGCGTTTGCCTCAGATAACTCTTCTCTCCCTCCTTCCTCTTCCTCTCTCTGTTCATCCTCTTCTTATCCTCCTCTTCCTCCTCCTCCTCCTCTCCTTGAAAGTTTAAACAGCTGTTGTGCATCTAGACCGGAACTGAAGGAGGAGGAGGAAGAGGAGGAGGAGGAGGAGGAGAAGAAGGAGGAGGCATAGACAAGGAGAGAAAAAAATGTAAAGAAAAAAGGGACATAATGAATAATGAAATAAGAGGCAACTGTTAACATGGGGAGCGGAGGAAGAGAGGAAGAGAGGAATGAAAAATGTACGAAGAGGAAGAGGAGGAAGAAGAGGAGATTATCGGAGACGTAAACACACTAGTATCTTCCCCTCTTCCTCTCCCCTCTTATCCTAACATTTCTTTTTCTCTCTTTCTCTATCTTTCTTTAATTTCTCTTCTAGTTATCATTTTGTGAGAGGAGGAGGAGGAGGAGGAGGAGAAGGAGGAGGATTGACACATGGTACAGTTAACACACTACTCTTCTGCACGTGTTAGCCTCCTCCTCCTCCTCCTCCTCCTCCTCCTCCTCCTCCTCCTCTTCATGGGTCGGTATTTTACATGCATTTTACATATTTTAACGGAGGTAAGCCTAGACAGCGTAACTTTCTACCATCTTACGTTTTCTATATCACCATTCCTCTCTACCTACCTTACCACCTCAACTTAAACAAAAAACATAAAACAATATAAAAGTAACTGTAGTATCTGTATTAACTGTATATTTGTCTGAACCTAATTGATCAAAAAAAAAATTAAGATAGATAGATGTTATGTAATTTTTTGTTCTCAAGGCTCGTGTATAATTCATTTGATTGTATAGTTCAACGTAAAGCGAGATTATAACTTATTAAAATATTGAATTAAAAGTAGAATCATTGACAGTGTGATAGATAATAGATGAGTGTCCTAGAAACATTTATCTTGGAGGAGGAAGAGTAAAAAGCGAAGGAGGAAGAAGAGGAGGAGGAGGAGGAGGAGAAGAACAGTGGTTTGTGGCGAGCAACGTTTAGAAACTTTGTAATTACTATGGGCAAACCTCACATTAGAAGGGTAAGGAGTAGAAAGGAGGAGGAGGGGGAGGAGGAAGAGGAGGAGGAGGAGGAGGAGGAAGAAAAAAGAGGAGGGAGTGGTAGGGAGTGTTTTGACGGGTAGAACCACTGCCCAGTATATGATATCAGGTTACGGTAACGTGCCCACCCTTACACTAACGTCTTTACCGGGCACACAAAGGTCAGGAGTTACTTGCCCCTGCCCCACTGCCCCCCAACAGCCCCCGCCCTGCCCTGCCCCGCCCCCACCCCGCCCCGTCACACCTTGCCCCTCTCAGCCCCATCCAGTTCCACCTTGGACCCGTTTTCTTCCACTCTGCCCTTTTATTTTGTGTGATCCTCCTCCTCCTCCTCCTCCTCCTCCTCCTCCTCCTCCTCCTCCTCCTCCTCCTCCTCCTCCTCGTCGTCGTCTTCTACCGTGACGCTGTTAATTTCAACTCATAAATGTCACTCTCTCCTCCCCTTTCACTCCTCCTCCTCCTCCCCTTTCCTCCTCCTCTCTCCTCCTCCTCCTCCTCCTCCTCCTCCTCCTCCTCCTCCTCCTCCTCCACCTCCTCCTCCACCTCCTCTCTCCTGTAGCACCGTGACATAGTTAATCAAGTACCTCAAATGTTAATATTCTAAATCGAGTGATACAAGTTTTAACGAGGTGAGTGTTTGAGTAGCTGGCCTGAAAACGGCGGGAAAAGGTGAAGGGACGTCTAGGGTGACTCTATGGAACGGGTAGATAAGTGGGTAGAAGTAGTAGGTTTGAAAGGGAGTTAATAGAGGAGAAATAGAAGATAAATTAATATGATAATGATTAAAATGATGTTTGATGGATGGTGTGAACTTAATGGTTTAGATTATGTAGTTATAAAAAAATGGAAGGAAGAGGTAGAGTGAAATTAAGAGTGATGGTTTTAATGTTGAGGAAAAAATGGAGGAAAGAAAGTATTTTGTTTTTTAATGTGTATGTTTTGGTATATATATTTTTTTTCTTTCTGTATTTCCTGTCGGTTCTGGTTGAGGGGAAAGAGAAGGTTTGGGTCCATGAAGGTAATCAGGAGGAAGCGAGAAAGGATGAACGAAATACTGAAGAGGAGGAGGAGTAGGAGGAGGAGGAGGAGCGTGCTGGGCGAACTTATAATTAGGTAAACAACGTACTGTTACACACATACATACACACACACACAGCGAGAGAGAGAGAGAGAGAGAGAGGAGGAGGAGAGAGAGCTACACCACATCTCACTTTTTCTCCTCGTCCCATTGATGACTGATGGCCGCCAAGTGACTGGTGACTTAGGTGACTCGTGACTCTTGGCGCCTGACTTGTCGTGGTGCAAGACTCACCAAAATGTCAAACTGTGCTTTTTTTTTTTCTCTCTCTCTCTCTCTCTCTCTCTCTCTCTCTCTCTCTCTCTCTCTCTCTCTCTCTCTCTCTCTCTCTCAAAGTTTATTTACATTAATCTAAATCTGGTTCGGTTGCACGAAAAATGGATGGCATGCTTATTTGTGTTGTATTTTGAGAGAGAGAGAGAGAGAGAGAGAGAGAGAGAGAGAGAGAGAGAGAGAGAGAGAAAAAGAAAAAAAAAAGGCGAGTGTGTTGGTGTACCAGTATATATTCCTCCCAAAAGGGTAACAAAAATACACGAAGAAAATATTGTGTCATCAAATGTCACTGAATTAGCAACTGACGGAGTTTTTATATCCTTGCTTTTTCAATTTGTCGAAAACTCCAATATTGTGTGTGTGGATAAGTTCAAGGGGAAGGCACGGAGAGAGAGAGAGAGAGAGAGAGAGAGAGAGAGAGAGAGAGAGAGAGAGAGAGAGAGAGAGGGGGGAGGGGGTTAGTGGTCCTCTTAACTCGTTTGCCTTCATCTTTTCCTCCTTTTCTTTTCCTTATCTAGTCTTTTCTTTTTTTTTTCCTTTCTTACTCTTTCTCTCATTTTCTTACTTACTCTTTCCTCCTTTTCCTCCTCCTCTTACTTTTCCTCCACTTGTTCATCTTTATCTTTTTGTTTTATTTTCGCATAATGGAAGGAGGAGGAGGAGGAGGAGGAAGAAGAGGAAGAGGAGGAGGAGGAGGAGGGAAGTAAAATATAACAGAAGTAAAAATTAAATAGATTGGTTGAAATTATAGTTGAAAACGAGAAAAAAAAACAATAAAAAAAGTAGAAATGAAATTGGTTGAGAATGAAAAACAATATATTCTTTTTTACCCTTAGGAATATTTTTTTTTACTCTCTCTCTCTCTCTCTCTCTCTCTCTCTCTCTCTCTCTCTCTCTCTCTCTCTCTCTCTCTCTCTCTCTCTCTCTCTCTCTCTCTCTCTCTCCCCCTTAACAAGAGAGCAAGATCTGCGAGAGAGAGAGAGAGACTTTGGATCGTAGCTGCTCATCTGCTCTCCCTTCTCTCTCCCTTTGTTCTCTCCCTTCCCTCCATTACCAGCCAAACATACCTCCCTTCCCCCCATCCCCTTCCCTCCCTTCCCCCCCTCCTCCCTTCCCTCCATAATCACCCCTAAGCCTCCAAGAGTATTGGTGACGATTGACCGATTCTCGTCCTCTTCCATTCTACGTCTTATCCCTCATTTTTATTCATTGTGCTCTCTCTCTCTCTCTCTCTCTCTCTCTCTCTCTCTCTCTCTCTCTCTCTCTCTCTCTCTCTCTCTCTCTCTCTCTCTCTCTCTTTCTCTCTTTATTCATCGCATCTTCTCCCTTTCCTCTTTCATCACATGGTCTCAATCAGTCAATCTCTCTCTTTCTCTCTTTCTCTCTTTATCTCTCCTTCCATTTATCATCCACGTGTTTCTCAGTCTATTATTTACTCCTCTCTTTGCATACGTCTATCTATCTCCATGCCACCTATTCCATCTTCCTTGACCATACTTTCCTTAACTCCCTCTCTCTTTTTTATCTCTCCCTTCCATTCATATTCATTTATCTTTCCTTACTTCCCTCCATCACTCTTCTATTTATATCTCTCCTTCTTGCCTCCATTCCCATACTTTCTTTAACTCTTTTTTTTCTCCTACTTCTATTCACCTTTATCTATCTATCTTTACTTCCCTTCCATCCTTCTTTTATCTACATCTCTCCTTCTTACCTACCTTCCTTTCTGCCTCCTCCACACACTCTCTCCACATAAGGGAATCACTCCGTTAGCGAAAATTTTATGCTAGTTAACTGTTTGGCATCTGAATGGGCAGCTCTGAGCCTCCTGCCAGTCATGTTTAGGGGGTGCCCGCTACCCCGGCACAACGAGGCCCTTTGTGACGAGATGTAGTACTACCGTTGCATCTCCTCCCTTTACTCCCTTTACTCCCTTTACTCCCTTGTGCTCAGTGGCGTGCCCTTTGACTCTTGAAAAGGTGACACGTTGAAGGAAAATATAAAGTATGTAATTTTTTTAGTAGTATCAAAAGTTAGATTAAAGTGATATTTTAGTACGATTTAATACCTTTACATTTAATTGAGCGGCGTTTAATTCCACGTAGGATGACAGAATTGTGTAGGATTCAACTGGATGGTGAATAGGAGCAGGCGTAGGATGGCAGGAGGCGTATCAGTGCTGCCATGCAAGGTTCTGAGCGGCAGGTGAAGCGGCGAGTCTTTGATGCTTGGCCCTGAGGATGAAGGGGGAGGCGGTGGCAAGACGTGGTGCCCTTGGAAGCTTGATACTGGAGTGCCCTTGTTGTAGGAGGAGGAGGTGGAGGTGGAGGTGATAGTGGTAGCCTTCCCTCCCTCCCTTCCTCCCTCCAGTGATATCTTATGAATTCAAGGGAGTATAACCTTATGAGGGAGTATTAAGAGGAGAACCTTGAAGTAGAAGGAGTAAGACAAGGTGTGAGAGAGAGTCCTGGATGAGAGAGATAAGAAGAAAGGTCGTAAGATTGAAGATAAACAATTTCCAAAGGGTAGATATAGGGTGAAGGAATACCGTAGGAGCGAGGGAGGTGTTCTAGAGGGGAGACGGGGAGAATAACCTTATGGGGGAGTGATTGGGAGTTTTTAAAGGGAAAAGGGAGATCAATAAGAGGCGCCCTGAATCCGTGTCTTGAGGAGGAAGGAGCCGCGTCTAAGATTATCAGCAGCAGCAGCAGCAGCAGACTTGAGTAAGCTCGGTTAGTTGCCTTCGATCAAAGAGCTTCTTGGCACCCACATTAAGGCGGGGAATGGCATTAATTTGGTGACAATGGTCGGACCGGCTGTGCTCCCCTCACTCCCCTCCTCACTCCCCTCACTCCTTCCGGCTCCCAACACCTCTTCCCGGCGCCTCAGACTCCATTACTCTCTCAAGCCCCAGAGACGCACAGAAGCTTCTCAGAAAACAATGACTTAACGTCCTTAGATAGACGACCTCGCATTCCACTGAAGTTGAGGAATTATCGCAAAGAAGACGTAGAGGAGGTGGAGGAGGAGGAGGAGGAGGAGGAGGAGGAGGAGGGCTGGGCAGACTCTCCCGTCCCGTTAGTCACTTTTTTCTTCTTTCCCTTCATAGGAATGTTAAGACTATATTTGTCCACGGATGAAAAGTGACACATTACCTCTATAAGCCTCTCTCTTTCTCCTCTCTCCCTCTCCCTCCCTTCTTCATCCTCTAAGCCTCTTCTACTTTCTCCCCATTTTCTCTTCCCCTTATCGTCCTCTCCTCTCCTCCCTTCTTTCATACCGTCATTATTTATCTTTTCCTCCATTTATCATCGTCAGTAATCCCCTTACCTTACCTCCATTATCACTTACCCATTTACCTTTATCCTCACCTTCTCTCACATACCCACGCACGTAAAATACAGTTGCCAAAAGGTATTCTTCCTCCTCCTCCTCCCTTGTCAGGTGCTCTTTCTCTCCGCCTTCTCCTCCTCTTCCTCCTCCTCCTCCTCCACGTTTCTACCTATTCCCTAAACCCACTCTAAGGGCCCTTGATGCTATGCCCCGCCCTAGTGCCTAGTGCCATAGTGCCTCTCCTCCTCGAGCCCCTGACCCTGAACGGCGCCCAGGTGGCACTTGAGGAAGGAGGGGAGGAAAGGAGGTGCACCTGGCGGAAGAGGGGAGGAAGGGAAGAGGGGAGAGGAGAAAGAGAGGCAACTTTGTGGTGAGGAAGAACGTCTGTTAGTGGAAAGATTGGGTAGGTGATGGAGAGAGAGAGAGAGAGAGAGAGAGAGAGAGAGAGAGAGAGAGAGAGAGAGAGAGAGAGAGAGTCATAAAGGAAGGAGTAAAGAACGTAGGAAAAGTAGAATAGGAAGGAAAGAGGTGGATGGAGGGGAGACAAAAGAAGGAAGGGAGGAAGTGAGAGAAAGAGAAAATGAATAATATAAGAAAGGAAAAATGAAAAAATAAGATAAAGAAAAGGGGAAAAAAGGCAATAAATAAAACAATTCAAGTTGGAATATGAAAAGGAAAAAAAATGAAGAACAGATGTAAGAAAAAAAGGAATTAAAGAAGGAAATAAAGGAAGGAAAGAAGGATAAAAGGAAAGAAAGGAAGGATAAGAGACGAGCTTAACTCTTTAGCTTCTTATCAGTCTTATTCTCGCCTTATCTTTGTCTTATCAGCAGGATGAGGGAAGGAAAATACAGTTTGCTTTCGTTTTTACTCCAAATAGTGGTGGTGGTGGTGGTGGTGGTGGTGGTGGTGATGGTGGTGGTGGTGGTGATGGTGATGGTGATGGTGATGAATCGTGAATAGGAAGATATTAACCTCTTTTTTTTTTTTTTAATGGTCACGAATGGATGGATGGAGGAAAGGGAAGGAGAGGAAGAGAGGAGGGAAGGAGAGAGAGAGGAAGAGGAGAGGTCAAGAGCCGTGTGTTCTCTCTCACCTCTTTACTTCCCTCCCTCCTTCCCTCCTTCTCTCCCTCCCACTCACGTATCCTCCCCTTCCCTCCCATAACTATCCATCCACTAATATATTTACCTCACCCATCCACTAAAATCCATTCCTCATCCATCTCATCCACATATCCACTTTTTTATCCATATATCCACACACAGTCCACCGCAAAAATCCATTCACTTTTTATTCTATTACTCAAGCCTCATCCACTCATCCACTCATCCACTCCATCACCCTCTTTGTACCATCCACATCCACTCCACTATTGCTACAAAGACAAAAATGTATATCGTTAATTTTGTTTTGTTTTTCTTCAAGATATAAAGACAAATTTTTTTTGATGTATTATTAATTTCTCTTTTTTTTTTTTTCTTCTTCAGGTATGTTTGGTGCTAAAGACTCTCTCTCTCTCTCTCTCTCTCTCTCTCTCTCTCTCTCTCTCTCTCTCTCTCTCTCTCTCTCTCTCTCTCTCTCTCTCTCTCTCTCTCTCTCTCTCTCTCTCTCTTGTATGTCTTCTCTTTGTGTTTTAATGATATGTATGTATGTTATCTATATTTATTTACATCGTTATCTCCTAGTTTCATGATTTTTTGTATCTTTATCTTTGTTTTTCTTCTCCTTGTTCGTTTTTTCTTCAATTTTTTATCACTTATTAATCTTTAGTAACTCGTTTTGCATTTACTGTTGTTATATTCCCTCCAACTTCCTCCTCCTCCTCCTCCTCCTCCTCCTCCTCCTCCTCCTCCTCCTCCTCCACAACCAGATTTCACCTCACAGCTCCCTACTCCACTCCCTTCTCCTCCTCTTTCTCCCTCACACTCTCCTTCCCTAACCTCATCTTCCCCTCATCTTGCATTCCTCTTCCCAGCTAGACCATCAGCTCTCACCCTCCGGTTTCTTCCTCCTCCTCCTCTCCTCCTGGCCATACCATCATCTTCTGTTCCCAATGCCCACTCCTCCTCCTCCTCCTCCTCCTCCTTTTCCTGCAGGCCATACCATCAGATCCTATGCCTCTCCATTCCCACTCCTCCTCCTCCTCCTCCTCCTCCTCCTCCTCCTCCTCCTCCTCCTCCCTGTCCGGTCTTCTCACACCCTGCCCTTGAGGGAAACAATGTCTCCAGTTACCAAGCCGGTTCTCAGATTTTCCTCACTTATTTTTGGAATATTCACTGTAGACCAGATATATTTTTCCTCCTGAGCAAAGGCAAGAAAGGAAAAAAATGGGAAAAAACTCCTTGGGGGAAAAAAAAAAAAAAATACCAGAGGGGAGATTGAAATAATGTTTGTTGTGTTTTTCTTTTTTTTCTTTTTTTCTTATCAGGGTGTTTAGAATTAATTCCTTTTTTTCCCCTCTCTCTCTTTTGTTTTTTTCAATGTTGTTTTGGTAAATAATTTTGCAGAGACACGTGGTTAGGTGACGTCTAGGAGATAGGAAGATGAGGGGAAAAAAAGGAGAGGAAGTGAGGGGAAGACAGGGTGTGAGGGGAGAGTCAGGGTCATGGATTTAGGGTGGCTGGGGCAGTGAGGGGAGAGTCTGTGAGGGGTGTTAGGGTGAGGGGAGAGGGCGTTAGGGTGAGGGGAGAGGGCGAGGTACTAGTGAAGAAGACGTGAATCATATGCTTGAGCGATGGACTTGATAGGAGGAGGAGGAAGAGGAGGAGGAGGAGGAGGAGGAGGAGGAGGAAGTGGAGGTGGTGGTGAAAGGAAGTGAGATAGATAAGTAGATAGAGAGAGGAAGAGAAACATGATTTTTGTGTATCAAGAAGCAGAGAGAGAGAGAGAGAGAGAGAGAGAGAGAGAGAGAGAGAGAGAGAGAGAGAGAGAGAGAGAGAGAGAGAGAGAGAAACCTTAACACACTCTAACGTCTGACATCTGTGGAAGTAATTTTGGGAGAAGGAAAGAAGGGAAGAAAGGAGGAAAGAAAATAAAGCGAATATTGGAAGAGGAAACTAAACAAAAGAAAAAAGATACAAAACAATAAATACCGAAGAAGGGACATGGAAGAAACAGAAGAAAGGAGAGAGAAAGACAAGGAGGAGGAAAATTTTTATAGTAGGAAACGAATTTATTTCATTCCTAAAAAAAAAAATTGAGAGAGAGGACAATGGAGGAAGAACACACACACACACACACACACACACACACACACACACACACACACACACACACACACACACACACACACACACGAGACAAGGAGGAAACGAAAACAAAACAGAAGAGAGAGAAGAAAAAAAAAGAGAGAGAGAGAGAGTTAAAGAGCAGGAGAAAGAAAAAAGGGGAAACATTTACGTACGAGGGGAACTTGCCGGAAATTATGAATCTTACCCTCCTGTTTCCCCTCCAAGGATAAAAAGAGGGGAAAAAAGGGAGATGTGGGCTTGTGAGGGGAGGAAGATTTGTATATTAACTGTTGCTTGGTTTAGGGACACGTGTAATGTACTTAAAATAGAGAGAGAGAGAGAGAGAGAGAGAGAGAGAGAGAGAGAGAGAGTTGATTGATGGTGTGGGTAGGTGGAGAGAAGGCAATTGTGAGTGACGTTGTGATTGGAGAGATCATAAGGGAGGAAGGGAGAAAGGGAGAGAACAAACACTACCTCCCTCCCTTCCCCTCCCTTCCCCTCCCAATCCCTCCCTTCCTTCCCCTCCCTCCCTCCTGCCAGCTACACTTTTCAAACCTCACACGTGCCTGCCTGGGGGAGGGGGAGGAAGTGAGGGAGAAAGGGAGGGCGGGAGGAAGCAAAGGGTGAAGGAAGAGGAGGGAGGGAGGGAGGTAAGGAGAGAAGGGAGAAAGGAGTAAAAGGGGTAATATAGAGGAGGAGGAGGAGGAGGAGGTGGTGGTTGTGTCTAAGATATTATATTATTGACCTCTACGTGACCTCATTACTTGACTTTCCTTATAAGTTATGTTTGGTTATGCCTGATGATGATGATGATGATGATGATGATGGTGATGAAGGAAGGCACGTGCAGGACGCAACAGGGAAGGGTACGAACAGACGTGAAATTGTGAACACGTGTTGGAGAGGAAGTGTGGATACTCCTCCTCTCTCCCCCTCCCCTCACTCCCTCCTCACTCTCTCCCCTCCCCTCACCCTCCCATCACTCTACTCAATCCTCTTGGTCGGGTTGTGCAAGGCGAATCAAGGACTGACACCTGCTCTGTCTGTGTGTGTGTCTGTGTGTGTGTGTGTGTGTGTGTGTGTGTGTGTGTGTGTGTGTGTGTGTGTGTGTTGATGCAATATTCACCCCCATCGGCTCAGGTACTATGGATTTCCCCTCTTTTAGTGCTGGCCAGGTAGCTAGATTTACCTGTTGAAATACAAGTGTCATTTTCTTTTTTCTTTTCTTTTTTTCTTCTTTTTTTCTTGTTTTTGTTTTATATATATTTTTTTTCTTTTTTGTCATTATATATTTTTTTGGTTTTGTTTCGTTTGTTTATCTTTTCTTTTTCCATCTTACTTTCTTTTGTTTCTTCTTAGTTTTCATCATCATCTTTGCTTGTCTTTGTTTCCTTGTTTCCTTTTTTTTCCTCCTTATCTCCCACCTTTGCATTATTATTTTTTCCTCTTTATCATTATTTTCTGTTCTTCTTACATTTATTTTTGCATTCTTCATTCTCTTTATCTCCTCTTTGTTCACATTTTACCTCTTTACTCTCTCTCTCTCTCTCTCTCTCTCTCTCTCTCTCTCTCTCTCTCTCTCTCTCTCTCTCTCTCTCTCTCTCTCTCTCTCTCTCTCTCTCTCTCAGTGGAAGGATTGATAACTGTAGGTCGAGGGTGAACAGCTCCTGGCAGGGCGTGGCTGTGCGTGGGAGGTCATGGAAGTCAGTGGGTGAAGCGAGGGCAGGGCGTGGTGGGCGTGGGTGTGGGTGTGGGTGAGGGGAACATGGGTTATAGATAATAGACTTGAAGGTGGTATGACAGACTGATTCGTAGTAGTAGTGGTAGTAAGAGAGAGAGAGAGAGAGAGAGAGAGGTAGGAAACAAAAAATGCATTAGAGAGAAACATAACTAGCAGACCAGAATAGAGAACGAAGTGTGAAGGGAAAAAAATCCATTAGACAAAAGGAAATGGAGAAGGAGAAACAGGAAGAGAGGAAGAGAAGGAGGAAGACTAGAGACAAAAAAATGCATTAGGTCCATTCCCACGTCGTGCCATCAATAGGTAACTGTCAGCTGTCAGTTTGTAGTGTCAGCACGTCGTCAGTGATAGCAGACAGTCCACACGGCCCTCACCTTCCTGTCTGCATACCTGTCTGTTACGCTTCCCAGGTGTGACGCTACGAAGGTGTTACGTTGGGTGTCTTTCCTTCATTCATGTTGGTGTAATATGAAGAGTTGTATGTTTGTTTGTATGTGTGTGTGTGTTGATTTCTGTTTTTGTTTTTCTTTTCTCTCTTTTTTTCTATCTTGCTATCTCTCCTACGTGTCTTTTGTTAGTTTGTAATGTTGTCTTTCTTGTGTTCAGTCTTGTGTTGTGTTGTGTTAGTTGTCTTGGTGATGAAAGGTGAATGTTAGACGGAGAAAAGTTAAAAATAAGAAAATTTACTCGTGTGTGTGTGTGTGTGTGTGTGTGTGTGTGTGTGTGTGTGTGTGTGTGTGTGTATGTATAAGATTGCTACGAATAATTGCAAGGTGATTATAGAACTGTTGCAGCCTTGAAAGAGAACCACATGTAATTTTTAACTCTCAGTCGCACAAATAAAGACGTGACGAAGAGTGAAAAGAAAGTTTTTTTATATACCAATACGAATGGCTAAAAAGGTCACAGTAATTGAAGTGACAAGCATTGTATTACTAGACACACGCACACGCACACGCACGCACACACTATAATCCCTTCCACCTTGATCCACTCCTATTCATCCATCCATTCATCCCTTCCTCTTATTCATCCTTCATCCATTCTCTCCCTCTTCCTCATTCATCCTTGTCCTATAATTTGCCTCATCAATAAAATAGACACCTGCATATCACACCTGAGATGGACGCCAGGTGTGTGAGTGACCAGGTGGGGGTCAAGAAGTAGGGCAAACGAGGTCAATAGATGTGAGGTCGGTTCAGGTGAGGTCAGGTAAGGTCAGTTCCTCGCTCTAATGCCTCCGTCTGACCTTTCTTAATGAGTATTCTCACCTGGCAAGTAATGACCCCCCGTGCAGGTGTGTGTGTGTTTGTGTTTGTGTTTACTTGGCTGCAGAGAGAGAGAGAGAGAGAGAAAGAGAGAGGTGCCTGCGTTCTCTCTCTCTCCACATACACACACACACACACACACAGGTGGGGGGCTCCGTCTCTCCCCTGAGTGCGGCGCTGGTGGGGAGTCGAGTGTTTATTTTTGTGCCTTGAGAGCGTATTTGTTTGTTAATCTGAAACCCCGCATTGTGAAGCGCCCCCCCCCCTTCCCCCCCAAAACCCTGCCCACCCTCCCCCCCGCAGCGGCTGATATTAGTAAGAGGGAGTGGGTGTGAGAGGGCGGGATGAGAGGGGAGTGAAGAGGACGTGGAGAGAGGGAGAAATGAGTGGAGTGGGAGTACAAGGAGAGTAGAGAGAGAGAGAGAGAGAGAGAGAGAGAGAGAGAGAGAGAGAGAGAGAGAGAGAATGAATGAATCACACAGAACACAAGTTACCACTCCAAGCGTCACCATTTATGCATCTCTCACTAGTTCAAGGCGGACATTGGATACCCTGAGCGTACGTGACGAAGGAGGAGGAGGAGGAGGGAGGAGGAGGAGGGAGGAGGAGGAGGAGCAGCTCTCGAGTTCAACCTTGAGACGTCGCCACGAAGAGGTTTTGGTCGTTCGAAAAGTCGCAGCTTGTGTGTGTGTGTGTGTGTGTGTGTGTGTGTGTGTGTGTGTGTGTGTGTGTGTGTGTGTGTGTGTGTGTGTGTGTGTGAAGGACATTCTTTTTCGAGTCATTACTCCCACTAGACAAATACCAAAGAAAATACGTATTCTCTCTCTCTCTCTCTCTCTCTCTCTCTCTCTCTCTCTCTCTCTCTCTCTCTCTCTCTCTCTCTCTCTCTCTGTTTTAGCAAGATTAGAGTGTTTGTTAATGTTGCGTGTTTAAGATTGTGTGTGTGTTCATGTTTGTGTTGCGAGAGGCGTGGGCGTGGGTGTAGTGGTGGTGGTGGTGGTTGTGTTGGCAAGATGGAGGATGGTAACAAGCTAGCTGGTTATTGGTGCATGTAATGGGCGTGACAGTGTATGTTCTGTCACGCAGGCGGTCATGTTGCAAAGAGGTAGTTTTTTATGATGTGATGGTGGTGGTGGTGGTGGTGATGGTGATGGTCTCGTCAGCCTTACTAATACTTGTTAACATCCTTCCGTTACCATACCCTTGTTTCTTCCCAAGTTACCCCTCCAACCCTTCTGTCAGCCCCGTTGTCAGCCTCTGTTGCAGCTCTGGGAAGGTTGTTGACACACACACACACACACACACACACACACACACACACACCACACACACACACATAAGCAGTAAAACACCACCCAAAGACAGAAATAAGAGACAGATAGATAGACAGACAGACAGGTCTCGCACGGCTTCCAGAGGTCAAACAGAGCTGGTGGGCGTGCGGGCGGGTCAACGTAACCATCTCCTCCTCCCTCCCTGAAACATTTGCTCCAGAAAAACAACACAAAGTTAAGCAGAGATTGACACGCGGGACACGGGGACGCGACGCTGCTCACAGACTTTTACTATTATCCACAAATTTTGAAGTGTTGCTCCGCCTTCAGACTTCAAGATGACAGGAAGAAAACGAAGAAAAGAGGAAGAACTTAGTACAGCACAAAGGAATGAAAGCGTAAAGTTGATGATGTTTTTGAGATAGGAAAGAGTAGATGACATGTTTGCATTTCTGGATGGAAAGAATAGAAAGAATGCCACGCAAGTTTTGAAAGAGGTAATGGAGTGTGGGAGACGTGCATGTTAACATCTGAAGGAAAAAAAAAGTGAATAAAAAAAAATGACTCCATTGCACAAATTCACACCTCGAAAAAGATAAGAAAATCACACCTTCATATACTAACATAAAACAGTGGACATGGAAACGACGTGCTAGCTAACTTGGCTTTTCTCTTTACATTCCTCTTCCGTAAATGACAATAATCATTCCTTTCTCTTCCTTCAGTCAAATGTATTAATTGCACTTGTATTTTCCCGCCTTTTTTTCTCTTCTTTCTGTCACCTCATCTGTGTTATAGTTTTCCTTAATGTTTTGTTGACACTTGAATTCCTAGATCAATGTGAAGGTGAATTATGAATACTTTAATGCGGAAGATGAATGAATGAAGAAGAAAAAAGAGTGTTGGTTTGGGAATGAATGAATGAATGCTTAATGTGACATCAATATTGGGAGAAATCGACCGGAAAATGGTTCTTTCAAAGTTTAATTAAGGTTTTCTCACAAAGGTTTGGCAAGAATTCCTCATTCATCCTCTCATCTTCCTCTTCTTCCTCTTCTTCTTCTCCTTCTTCTTCTCCTTCTTCTCCTTCTCCTTCTCCTTCTCCTTCTTCTCCTTCTTCGTCTTGGTCCTCCTCCTCCTCCTCTTCTTCTGTCTTGAGATAATTGTACCTGAGAAATGCTTAAAGAGATAGAGAGAGCAAAAATGGAAGACGTCCGATAGAAAAGGAAATGGCAAAGTTTAAGAACAAAGAAAGATTTGGAAAGGAAAAAGGAAAAAATAAAAGGAGAATGGAAAGAGAGAGAAATAGAAAAAAAAAGAGAAAGAAAGGAAGGAGTAAGGGTGTAGAACGTGACACAACTCATTTGGTGACCTCTTCCTCCTCCTCCTCCTCCTCCTCCTCCTCCTCCTCCTCCTCCTCCTCCTCCTCCTCCTCCTCCTCCTCCTCCTCTTCTTCCGTTAAATCCTTACTGTCTTCCTTTTTATTTTCGTATACACATTGAATTTCAGAGAGAGAGAGAGAGAGAGAGAGAGAGAGAGTGTGTGTGTGTGTGTGTGTGTGTGTGTGTAGCCTTATTTTCCCTCTTAATTTAACCACTTTCTCCCCTCGATAAAGAAATATTCGCGTGATTATAATAGCGGCCATCTTGAAAATTAAATGTCCTCTCTTTTTCCGCGTAAATTGATAACCATGTCGGGCCTCTCTCTCTCTCTCTCTCTCTCTCTCTCTCTCTCTCTCTCTCTCTCTCTCTCTCTCTCTCTCTCTCTCTCTCTCTCTCTCTCTCTAATCAACGTAAACTCGTCTTCAGGGAAAAAAAGATAATGATGACCAACTCACTTTATTTTTATCATTTGTTTCCTTATGAGTTGAGGGAAAAAAAAAAAAAGAGATAAATATACAAAAAAAGAGGAATAGAAAAAAAATAAATGTGATAATTTTGATGTATTTTTTGTAGCTTCGTTAAGTTTGTTTCATTTATTGATGTATTTATTTATTTATTTGTTGAGGTTAATGAGATGATAATGAATAGGAGGAGGAGGAGGAGGAGGAGGAGGATATGGAGATGGAAGAGGAGGAGGAAGCAGCTGTGAAGATAAGAATCGGTCTATGAAGTCTCTCTCTCTCTCTCTCTCTCTCTCTCTCTCTCTCTCTCTCTCTCTCTCTCTCTCTCTCTCTCTCTCTCTCTCTCTCTCTCTCTCTCTCTCTCTCTCTCTCTCTCTCAGGTGCGTTAATGAAGTGCGTTCCGGTGTTCGTTGTGGTTACCTGTAAATATTAACTTTTCCATTATTTTTTTCCCTCCACTTAACGGCATCGGTCACCTGTGGAGCCCCGTGTGTGTGTGTGTGTGTGTGTGTGTGTGTGTGTGTGTGTGTGTGTGTGTGTGTGTGTGTGGTTGTGTTCCGGAGCTGCATTTAGAACTGGTTATTCATGGAGCGAGAGAGAGAGAGAGAGAGAGAGAGAGAGGGAGGATTTACACTTCACTGAATTCATCGTAATAGCAGACAGGAACTGAGCAAGAAAGTGGTGTGTGTGTGAGAGAGAGAGAGAGAGAGAGAGAGAGAGAGAGAGAGAGAGAGAGGATCGTAATAGGCTGTGCAATTTAATGTAAATGTAAATTGTTTCTTGGTTTATTGGTGTAGAAGCAGAATGTGATACTCCTTTGTGTGTGTGTGTGTGTGTGTGTGTGTGTTTCATTAATTGTGTTATTGCCTTGCCATTTATTTTCACTTTTTTTTTTTTTAATCTCTATTTTTTGAAAGACTGTTTTAGTTTCCCTTTCCTCTTCTACTACATTCTCTCGGGCATTGAACTTCATTGTATAATTATTCACATTATTTTATTTTTCCTTTCCAACTCCCACTCAAAAAAAAAAAATAATAATAATAATAATAAGTAAAAAAAGACATACACGAACATCACTCAGCTTTAGGAAATAACTTCAACAATTTTATTATTATTATTATATTTTTCATTCACACTTAAGTTAAACAAATGAGTAGGCGTTTACTTATCTATTTTTCTCTATATATATTGGTCTTGGTCTGAGAATCCGGTTTCCTTCTCTAATCGGGATAGGAACCGGATTTACGGATTCATAATGATTACTTATCGACAGTATTTTTAACCAATGGATGACTGAACGGTTGGAGAATTCTAATGTGTTTTTTTTTCTTCTTTTCTTACAGGTGAGTAAACCGGTTGTCATGGAGGAGGAGGAGGAGGAGAGGAAGAGGAAGAGGAGGAGGAGGAGGAGGAGGAGCAGTGAAGTGTAATCTCCAGTGTAAAAGTAAGTACGAATCATTTGTTATATGAAAAAATAGCTAAATAAATGAGTAGAACAATGTGGAAGAGGAGGAAGAGGAGGAGGAGGAGGAAGAGGAAGAGGATTGTAAAGGATTATAAAGAATTGACGATAAAAGGACTAGCAAGAGTGATAGGAAAAGGATGCACGAAAAATGGAGGAAAAATACGATATGAAATCAGAGGAAGAATTGAGGGAAAACAAGGGAAGTGGAGCATCAAATTAAGGAAGGAAAGGAAGAGAGATAAACGAGGATAAAGATAGTAATAAGAGACCTAAAAAAAGAGAGTTGAATAAATGTGTTCAATTTCATAAACAAATAATTTTATACATTACCAGAAACGTTAAAAAATGTGTATATATTTTCCTCTTTGATGGAATTTCTACATTTTATTCAAGCGAAAGTGAGGATTTTTTTGTTTTATATTTATTTATTCATTTGTGTGGTGTGTGTGTGTGTGTGTGTGTGTGCTGTATTAAAGTGACATCAATGATTTATTACAGTCGTTAGGGCTCTAAGTGTACAGTACTACACATCAAAGGACACCTGTAACACCTTTCATTATTTATGCAACACTTCAATTATTTCAACTCTTCAAAAAATCATTCATTCTTTCAATTATTCATTTTCATTTTTCTCTCTCTTCTCCCCTTCCTACTCTCTCACTATACCTATTTTTACTTACTCTATGTCCTTCCCCTCTTCTTTATCCCTCAGTCTCTCTCTCTCTTATTACTATCATCCCTTCCCTTCTCCTCCCTTCTGTATCCTTCCCTTTTATCCTCCTCCTCCTCCTCCTCCTCCTCTCCTATCCCATCTCCTTCCTTCTCATCACTCCATCATCACTCCTATCATCACCACTGTTACCATTAACTTATCACAACTACAACCACCACCACCACCACCACCACCACCACCACCACCACCACCACCACCACCAGCAACAACAAATACTACAGTAACAATATCAACATTAATTAGGCTTTAGCTTACTACACACACACACACACACACACACACACACACACACACACACACACACAGGTATCGTGGAGGTGAATCTGGTGAGTTTCCTTCTTACGTTCACACCGGAAATTTAACCTGCCTGCCTCACGCTGCCTCGGGGCCTCGCTGTCTAGGGTATTATTTCTAAAACCTTTATAAACTGACTTGTTTTTATTATTATTATTATTATTATTATTATTATTATTATTATTATTATTATTATTATTATTATTATTGTTTTCACGTTAATAATGATGTTGATGGTCACGCTATATATTTATACTCTAACCAAGTGATTGAAATTTTAACTAGATTTATTTACCTTGGGAAATTTTGTACCTGTAAATTTCCTTGCTTATAAAACAACCTTCCTTCACAGGTCATTACCTCTTGTTTCCTGTGGCTACTTCTTCTGCTGCTGCTTTTTTTTTTTTTTTTTCCCCTTTTCCCCGTTTTCTTTCTGCGTTAATTTTCCTGCACTAACTTTTTTATATAATTCCAAGTTTTCCTTTGTTTTCCTCGAGTCTTTAATGGGTTTTAATTTGGCGTGTAAATTGGCGGGAGTTTTAAACAGCGATAATGGAAGCGGTGTGTGTGTGTGTGTGTGTGTGTGTGTGTGTGTGTGTGTGTGTGTGTTTACGTGTGTGTGTGTGTGTTTACGGGAGTGATGTAAAGACCTGTTTTTCTAGACGAGGAGGAGGAGGAGGAGGAGGAAGAGGAGGAGGAGGAGGAGACAGTGATGAAGAGGAGGAAGGTTAAAAAAAAATCAAAAGAAACAAGTAAAGATTAAAAAAAAAAAGAGAGAGAGAGAGAGAGAGACTTAATGGAAGATGCAGAAGAATGGAAAAAGAAGAATAAGAATAAGAAAGTCGTGTTGTTAATATTTTATGGGAAGGAAGGGAGGAGATATAGCCTTCAGGAGATTACTTGGAGACGTGGAAAGGAGGAGGAGGAGGAAGGAAGGAGGAGGAGGAGGAGGAGGATCGACATTCACCCCTTTGCCCTATTCTATCATTCTACTTCCCTTAACCTTTTCTCTTTCGTCCCATTTGCCTCTCTTAAATTTAGTATCTAACAGCGTCGACAAGGAGGAGGAGGAGGAGGAGGAGGGACAGACGTGACCTTTAACGTGACTAACTCCAGAAAAGAGAGAGAGAGAGAGAGAGAGAGAGAGAGAGAGAGAGAGAGAGAGAACGAGTGAACATGGGGAAAAATCACAAAGTATCGAAATAATTCATTGTAACATCGAAAATCTGGCATTCTCTCTCTCTCTCTCTCTCTCTCTCTCTCTCTCTCTCTCTCTCTCTCTCTCTCTCTCTCTCTCTCTCTCTCTCTCTCTCTCTCCCTGAGGTAATAATCCAGCTGGTAGCACCACCACACACCTGAGCTGATTGCAATGTGTTACTCGCGACTGAAAACCCTTTAAAAACCTCATTTCATTCCCCTCTAAAGCTCATTTCATTCCTCGCCTCTTCCCCCTCACAGCGCGCGCTTCTGCACCCGCACACTCTTCCCCTTTATCCTCCCTATTATCTCTCACGCATCCTTCACAGTCTCTTCTCTCTCACTCTATACTCACGCCTCTTCATACTTTTTTCCCCTCATTTGCAAACTATTTTAAACCTTATTCTATACAAGTCTAGAAATATATACAATACTACTCACACCTACTTGTTCTTCCCTCCTCCTCTTCCTCCTCTTCCTCCTCTTCGTGTAGTACTATGTAGGTGTTCCTCATGTGTTCATTCTCACATTAGCACTAACTTACACCCAGAGGCACGGATGGGCGAGGATGCCATCTGTTTATTGTTGAACGTCGCCTTAAACAGCAGTGAATCGGTGGTCCTCATTTAGGCCACGTGTTATCCCATTAGGCAGGGTGTTATTAGGCGTAATTACCCCGCAGGTGTTATTAATGAGGCCGGTGTGCGTTTAGCCAGTCCGGGACGTGATGATGTACGTACAGGTTAGTGGGGGAGGACGAGGAGAGGAAAAGGGAGAGAGAGAGAGT
>JAPQNM010000023.1:3618491-3623491 GCA_029783475.1 Metacarcinus magister
GAGGGGGACAAAAAAATATACAACATACCAAACATCCTTTTGTCGGAGGTGAAAAGCGAAGGTCACAGTGTTAGAGGAAGCTTCAAAAAGAGAAAGAGAGGAAAAGAGGAGTAGGAGGAGGAGGAGGCTTCAGTCCCCCTAGCGGCACTGAGCTGTACACCAAATAATGAACCAACTCCTTTACAAAGCTTGGGTATATACGCTTCCATTGTTGCGCTACGTGATGCTCCCTTTTTTTATATCTTTGAAACGTGCTCTTAAGTCCCTTCGGCGTTCCCTTCAGCGGTGATTGTTATGCTTCAAGGATTTGTAGCGGCCGTGGAGGCTTAATTTGAAAGGTTCTGGCGTGGCTGAGAGACCTTTTTCTACACTCCTTATATTTCTGTTTTCATTTTAGATTAAGAATTGGAATTGTGTGAGTGTGTGGTATCTCTCTCTCTCTCTCTCTCTCTCTCTCTCTCTCTCTCTCTCTCTCTCTCTCTCTCTCTCTCTCTCTCTCTCTCTCTCTCTCTCTCTCTCTCTCATCAGGCACTCATATAAACGGAAGGAGAGAGACAAAGAGAATAATTAATTGAACCAAATACGTAGAAACTCAGAAATTCCGTCCATTGTGGGAGTAAATGAAGGAAATTATTTTGTTTATCCTTAACCTTGACACCTAATTACTGAGTGGAAGGATATTAAGAAGGATTAATTAAGGTCAAGGCGAAGAAGATCTGACAAAACGTAAACAAGTGTAATGTAAAGAAAATAAAGACATGAATAAATAATAAGTTCATGTAAATATTTGAAAAAAGGAAGAAAATGGGGAATGTACAGAAGAAAGGCCTTGAAATACCCATAGAAAGAGGAGTAAAGATAGAAGAGGATAAGAAGAAAGAAAATTAATCAAAGAAATAAGACACAATAGTAATACAAGTAGCAGAAAATAGACGAAAATAAATAGAAGTAGAAAAAAAGATAATAAGTATAAACATGAATATTAAAAAAGCTTCACACTTCTTTCAGTTGTTTTATGAAGGGAGTAAGGAAAGAAGAGTTCAATTTTGAGGCTTCACTGATGAGGCCCAGCTGTGTTTGTTTGTATAAGTGCGTGCGTGTGTGTGTGTGTGTGTGTGTGTGTGTGTGTGTGTGTGTGTGTGTGTGTGTGTGTTAGTATATGTTAGCCCTGGGACCTCTTGAACTAGATAATGCACTGAGGGGGTGGTGGTGATGATGGGGGTAAAGGTGGGGGGGTGATGGGTTTAATTTCCCCTTTCATGTCACTTTTCTTTCCCTCCTGTGGTTGTATTCATTAGACATCCTCTCAGCTTCTTTTCTTCTCCCTCTTCCCCTCCTTTATTGAGCTCCCTTGCCTTCCCACCCTCTATTCTTCCTTGCTTCCACGCCTTCTTGTCTGGATCTACTCAGAGAGAGAGAGAGAGAGAGAGAGAGAGAGACGCTGGTAAAAAATAATGGATAAGTGAGTGATGGCCAAGCAATTAAGAGAAAATTAGAACCTCAGGCTGCTGCTGCTGCTGCTGCTGCTGCTGCTGCTGCTGCTGCTGCTGGCCACTCAACAAAAAACGGGACCGATGCCAGACGGTCTCCAAGCTGCCACATCCTCCTCTTGCTCCTCCCTCTTCCTCACTCTTCCTCCCTCTTCCTCCCTCTTCCTCCGCCTCTAGACGACCCAGTAGCACCCTCTCGCCCCGCCTCGCCCCGTCCAGGTCCCGCCCCAACCCTACAATAAGTGCGGGAAGAACCCCCTCCTCCCCCGGGCGGTCTTCGTCAGTAGGAAACCATAAGAGAAGGAGTTCCACGCGCCCTTGCCCTCCCTGCCTCTCCTGTATGTGTCTCCCTACTCCCTGTCTCCTCCTTGCCTCCTCCCTGTCTCCTCCCAGCCTCCCTACTTCCTCTACGGTTTCTATTCCTCCTCTACCGCTCCCAGTCTTTCTCTCTCTCTGGCTCATTCTTCCTTCCTTTTCCTTCTCTCCTCTCCTTCCCTTCCTTCTCTTCTTCCCTTCTTTCCTTTTCGCTATCACTCCTTCCATTTGCCTTTATCGAGCCTCCTCCTCCGTCCTGTCGTGGTAATGCATGGTGAGGATACTTCCATGTCTGTCTCCTATCCTAACCATTTTTCTTCCTCCTCCTCCTCCTCCTCCTCTTCTTCCTCCTTCTCCTTCTTGCCCTCATTTTCCACCTCCTCTTCGTTTGTAGGCATAAAGGAAGAGGAGTAAAAGGATATAGCAATGAAGACAGTCAGTGGTGAGTGGAATGAGGGGAGAAAGTGGTAGATGGAAATATGTGAAGAATGGACAGTGAGGGGAAGTGTAAGGGGGAGTGTGAAGGGAGTAACAGTGAGGCAAGTGGAGTGGGGTAAGTGGTAGTGGAAGGGGATTGTAGTGAAGGGGAAATAGATGGATTGTTATGTGGAGTGGTTGTGTATAATCATTGATAGGGAAAAAAAGGACAACTTGGGAAATAATAAAAAGATGAATGGTAATTTAGAGATCAGTAGTAGGTTATTAATTTCCTGCTGTATTTTTTTCCATTTATGCAGCACAATTAAGGGAAAATAAGGGAAAAAAAAGTGTAGTTGCCTCTGATTAATTACTCTTTTTTATCTCTTGAATGGAGGGAAAAAAATGGTGATATCTGTGTGGAGGAAAAAACGGGTTATGTTAATTTTTATAGTGAAATTACTGTTTGCTGTGTTTTTGTATAGTTTTATTGAGGTTTTAATTGGTAACACACACACACACACACACACACACACACATTTGATTCACACTTTCTTAATTTCTTCCTTATTATACTTTCTCAATGTCTTTTTTACCCTCCTATTACCTTTCTCCTTCCCCTTATCCTCCCATTCCCCTTGTCTCCCCTTTCTCCCTCGTGTCTTATTGTCCCCTTCCCCTCCCTTCCCTCCCTTTCCCCTTCCTTCCCCTCCTTTCCCCTCACCTCCCATTAACACACTACCGCTTACCATTATTACAGTCATCTAGGGTGAAATATGCACCTCTTCCCCTTTTTTTTCCCTCCTCCTGGCAGGGAAAAACAGCAAATTTCCTCTCCTATTTATACTTGTGAGCTTCAACTTTGCCTTTTATTTCTAGTTGGTTTTTTTTATATATATTTTTTTTTTTCTTGCTTTGTTGATGTTCGTTTCTGTTTTTTTGAGTAAATGTTTGTTTTGTTTTCATCATAATTATATATTTTATTTTTTTTTATGCATTTATTTGTTTATAGATTTGCTTTTTTTCTTTATTTGTGTTGTGTTGCGTGTTTTGTTTTTCTTTTTTTTTGATTTTGTTGCGATTGCGTGTGTGTGTGTGTGTGTTTGGGTGAATCAGCTGTTGTATTGATTTTTTTTTTTTATATCTATACTTGAGTCACCAAATTGATCCGTGAGTCACGTATATGTGCGTGTGTCTATGTGTGTGTGTGTGTGTGTGTGTGTGTGTGTGTGTGTGTGTGTGTCATGACCGTGACTCACCTGTATTTTCGTGAATCAACTAATTACGTTGTAACAATTTTTACCTGAAACAAAAAGAAAAAAAAACACTGAATCATCTTTTCGATCGGATCCGGAAGTTAAAGGGAAGTTATTTTCACGTTAGTTTGATCTTTTTTCCCATTATTTTCCCTTTTTTCCCTCTTTTCCTGAATCATTTTCCTTGTCATTGTGTTTATCAAGACTACACTATCAGTTCCAGTCACTAGTTTCTTGGCATCTCTCTCTCTCTCTCTCTCTCTCTCTCTCTCTCTCTCTCTCTCTCTCTCTCTCTCTCTCTCTCTCTCTCTCTCTCTCTCTCTCTCTCTCTCTCTCTCTCTCTCATCGATCGTAGTGACTCATTATTCTTCATATTAGGGCCTTTTTTTGCAACCCTTCCCCTATAGACACGTGTTTAGGCTTTATGTACGGGCGTGAGGCTAGACAGACAGACAGACAGACAGACAGACAGACAGACAGCAACAGGCAGACAGGCAGACAGACAGGCAGGCAGGCAGACAGGCAGGCAAACAGACGCCCGAAGGTTCTAATGAGTGACGCTGACTTTAAATAGCAGAGTAATTAGGTTTAAAGGGGTAACAGGATGAATAGAAACACATAAGGGTGAGAGTTATACAGTTTTTGAAGGAATTTTGCATCTTAAGATTGTTAGGTAATAGAAAGGCAAGAATAAATAGGTAGATGTATTGTATTTATGTTATATTTTGTAGTGTAGGGTTCATACAGGTTATACAGGTGTGTGTATGTGTAGACAGGTGTGTGTATGTGTAGACAGGTGTGTGGTATAGGTGTGTGCAGGTCTGTAGCTGAAATTTATATAGGTATTTGAAAAGTTTAGGTTCATATGAATGTGTGTGGATGTGTGAGTTAGCAGGTGTGTGTGAAGGTGTGTGTGTGTAGGTGTGAGTAAGTGTGTACGTACATGTGTGTGTATCTACAGGTGGAGAGTTCATGATACTAACCTTGACAATGTCGTTACACCCAATTAGCTATACACGCATCGTTTCCTTCTATTTCCTGTGTTCTCTGTATCCTCCTCCTCCTCCTCCTCCTCCTCCTCCTCCTCCTCCTCCTCCTCCTCCTCCTCCTCCTCCTTAAACTACGTAGATAAAAATATCATTCTGAAGGTTCTTTGTGGAGGGGTGAGGGAGGGACAGGTGTGGAGGGTAGACAGGTGAGGATGACAGGTGTGTGAGGAAGGACAGGTGTGTTTGAAAGGTTTAGTCAAGCGAGCATCAAGGCGACCGCAAAGCTTTGAAGGATGACCTGCCTTGAGTGTCACTTGAGTCAGAAAGAAGGTCGAGTGGAGGAGAAGGAGGAGGAGGAGGAGGAGGAGAAGGAGAAGGAGAAGGAGGAGGAGCTTTAACATCACAAGGAGGTGGTTTAAAATATCTTGCTGAAAAACATGTCATATTAGTATTTTCTTTTAATTTTTTGTTTTATTTCTTATATCTCACTTTTATATATATCTTTTCCCCCAAATTCATGTAGTAAACAAGGA
>JAPQNM010000023.1:3628491-3638491 GCA_029783475.1 Metacarcinus magister
GAGAAAAAATAGAGAGGATAGTGAAAGATGGAAGGAAAGAAACAAGGGGAAGAGAGAAATAGAAGAGAGAGAGAGAGAGAGAGAGAGAGAGAGAGAGAGAGAGAGAGAGAGTTTTGTTTTCATTATTATTATTATTATTATTATTATTATTATTATTATTATTATTATTATGCGACTCGGTAATTATTTAAAGTCAAGAGTTTTATGACCTTCAAAAAAAAATTTATATTAAGCGCGTATGAAAACATTTTTACCTTGTGTGTTCTCTCTCTCTCTCTCTCTCTCTCTCTCTCTCTCTCTCTCTCTCTCTCTCTCTCTCTCTCTCTCTCTCTCTCTCTCTCTCCTGCCAGGCGAGTGTTTGGAGTCATGAAATTTTAATGCTATTTTTTTTTTTTTTTTTTTTTTTTTTTTTTTTGTACTTGCATCAAAGTTTAAACATTTTTTTTTGAAAGTCAAGATAATGAAAAAAAATATATATGTACTCATCGCTAGAAACACATGCTGAAAATTTACACAGGAAGAGCACACACACACACACACACACACACACACACACACACACACACACACACACACACACACGTTTGAGCATCGAGGAAGAAGCTGCGTATGTGCGTGTGCGGGTGTGTACGTGTGTGTGTGTGTGTGTGTGTGTGCGTGTGTGTGTGTGCGCGTGTTCTTTAAGGATCAATAGAAGCTTTGTGGTGAATTGATAGCCAGTGTGAACCCTCCTCCTCCTCCTCCTCCTCCTCCTCCTCCTCCTCCTCCTCCTCCTCCTCCTCCTCCTTCTCCTCCTTCAGTCGCCCTTCTCCACTGGGTATCACATTGCTCTAGATTATCCTATATTTCTTCCTTCCCTTCCTTCCTTCCTTCCTTCCTTCCTTTCCTTCGTTTTGTTCCTCTCTCTCTCCTCGTTTTCCTTATCTCCTCCTTTCTCATTCTGGCTTCCTTCCTTCCTTCCTTCCTTCCTCTCTTTCTCATAAGCCAAATACAGGAAAGAGGAAAAAAGTAATAAAAGGGAAAGGTTGGTTGTAAGTGTCACTACAACAACAACAATAATAATAATAATAATAATAATAATAATAATAATAATAGTAATGTTTTTTCAATTCACTAGTCATTGTCTCGTATATTTTTTATTTACCTCTCAGTTTGAAGTATTAATATCCCTTGTGTGGTTTTATCCAGCTTAAACTTTCTCTCCCTTCCCTCCACTCCCTTCTCTTCCTCCCCCCGTCCCCCTTCCCTCCTCCCTCACCAAACACAGGCGGCAGGACACACGTGCCCACTCAGCCTCTGGACGAAAATAGTGCCCCATGTCCCCTTGCGTCCCTGTCATGTTGTCGTGGAGGTGATGGAGGGGCTGAGGGAGGGGGGGAAGGAGGGGTCTTACAGCCGCCTATTATTCACGCTACGAAGCTTTTTTCCCCCCACTTTTTTTCCCTTTTTTCCCCTCCTAAGGCAGCCACGGGAAGGGGAGGTACTGTACTTGGCGGGGTGATTACTTTTAGTGTCGTTAAAGGGAAAGGATCAGGTAAGGGCGTGATGTTCCTTCCCTTACTAACAAGCTACTGGTCCCCCTAACCCTAACCCCCCTACACACACACACACACACACACACACACACACACACACACACACACATACGAGAAGGACACCTGTAGGACGCGTAGGAATGTCTCGCTGTAGGATTAGTGTCCCAGGCGATCCTCCATTGCTTCTCCACCGCCCCCTACTGAGCCGAGGACGGGCGGTCAGGGAGAAAGAGAGAGGGAGGGGGAAGGATGGGGAGGGTGTTAGTCCTCGTCCACCCAGTGACCACCCGCACCAGATGTTATGATGGGGGAGGTGGAAGGGGGTGGATAGGAAGTGCATGTTATTGACAGAGTAATTTTAGTTACTGGGAGGGGCAAGGCAAGGCAAGGCAGAGGCGAGGTGAGGTGAGGGTAGGCAGGGAAGGTGGTAGCAAGTGACACATGAGTTTCAGGTGCCAGATAGTGCCTCAACGATACCCTGGCAGTCTTCCTCCATGTACCTCACCCCCCTGCTCCCCCCTGCCACCCCCCCTCCCCGCCGCCCCCGCCTTGCTGCACGACACCCTCGGTTCAGACACGCTCATTATCGCTCCTGACCCCACACTGTTTATTTATACAGGTGAGGCTAGTGACCTTGAGTTTCCTAGGGCACCTGGGCTCTGGCACGGCTCCCAGACATACCCTGCCATGCCCCAGACTAGACTACAGGAAGAGGGGAAAGGGGAGAGAAAAGAAGGGAAGGGATAACATTTCTTTTGCAACATTTAATTAGGAGTAAGAATAAGCGAGGCATCGTGATGGTAACTTAGGTAGATGGAAGGAGTGCCATAGTGTAGAGGGAGTGCCACGTCCCTCCACCACTGCCAGACTCCATCCCAGTGCCACCTGCTCGTGCCCCGCCTGCCAGCACATTAGCATTGTGAGCAGCGGGCGTGGCTGGGCGTGCTATTTATACCCTGAGCGGAACTCTGCCTTGCCTCGCCGCCCTACTTGTTTACGTGACTCCCGAACCTGAAGCCCAGTTTTTTTTTAGTGTTGTTTACATTTTGTGATCACCACCGAAGGACTTTTTGGAAGAGTTTTTATGTGTGTTAATGAATTAGGTGTGTGTGTGTGTGTGTGTGTGTGTGTGTGTGTGTGTGTGTGTGTGTGTGTGTGTGTGTCATCTGTAATGTCACCTGTGTAACCTATACCTGCCTTCTTCCTCCTCCTCCTCCTCCTTCTTTTCCTCCTCCTCCTCCTCCTCCTCCTCCCCCTCCTCACTTTCATTCCCTTACCACATTCTATCATCATTTTCCTCCTGCATATTAACCCTGTTTTCAATATTATCAAAATCTACCCCAAACCAATCCTCTTTCCCTTCTAATCCTCACCACCACCACCACCACCACCACCACCACCACCACCACCTCCTCTAATCCCTTACCGTCTCCCTCCCTAGGTATTGATTAGGTGATTGGTGAAGGGAAGCATACGGGTAACATGACAGTTGAACCCACCCCTATGTTACCCTATACCTCTCCCTCCTACCCACCTACCCACCTACCCACCTACTACCTGCTCATGCCCACCCACCGTCACCCACGCACACACCTACCTACCTACTCACCTGCTATGCCCTTGATGGTTGTATCCTCCTCCTCCTCCTCCTCCTCCTCCTCCTCCTCCTCCTCCTCCTGCCACTACAAGGGTTAAGGCTTACTGGATATACCACCCACAGTGTAGTCTTCTTTCCTCCTCCACCCCCACGCCCACCCACCCACTCACCCCGCCCACTCACCCACCCACCCACCCAGCTTCCAGACTCTATACAACCCACTTATTATTATTATTATTCTTCATTTCCTTCCATTCACTTTTCACTTCACTCACTTATATTTCTTCTTCATTTTCACTCACTCTCACTGTCAGACACTCGTTATGATCCTTCTCTCTTTATTATTTGCTTTCTTTCTCTCTCTTTCTTTCTTTCAGTCCCTGTTAATCTCTCTCTCATACTTACACACACACACACACACACACACACACACACACACACACACACACACACACACACACACACACACACACACACACACACACACACAGGCCACCCACGTCAGGATCACCATACACTTTCCCTTAGGCGAGACCTTAGAGGGTAGTCACGTCATACATCCTCCTCCTCCTCCTCCTCCTCCTAGTTTCGTTTTCTTCAATGCATTATTTATTACCTTGTTTCATTTTCCTTTTTCTCTCATTTTCTCTCTTTTCCATGTCTTCTTTTTTTCCTTCCCTCTCTACTTCCTTCCATTCTTACTCTGTCTTACTTCTTCCTCTCCCTTTACAGTACCAAGAGCCCTTATTCCCTTCTCTCTCTCCCCCATCCCTTTTACTTCCTCCTCCTCTCTCCCCCTCTCCTCCTCCTCCTCTTACCCTTCACTCTCCATTCTTACATGTTGGAAAGACATTGACAGCCTGTTAGTTTCCCTTAGCGTTCTGCAGCTGTTCTTGGGGGGAGATAGGAAGGGGAAGAAAGGAGGAAGGGTAAAGGGTAAAAGGGGGGTAGGTGGGTAGAAGGGGGAGGGGAGGAGGAAAAGGTGAAAGACTATATTGAGGTTTAGAGGGAGGAGAGAGGGGAGGGGAGAGAGGGAATCGACATGGATATAATTGATGTGTTCGAGAGAGAGAGAGAGAGAGAGAGAGAGAGAGAGAGAGAGAGAGAGAGAGAGAGAGAGAGAGAGAGAGAGAGAGAGAGTGGGAGGGAGGAAAAATTAAGTAAACATGCAGGAGGGAGGGAGGGAAAAGAAAATAAACTAACATGATGCAAACGAGGAACAGAGAAACAGAAGGGAGGAAGGGAGTGAAGAGAAGAGAAGCAGACAGAAGAAGGGAGAGAAGAGGGAGATGATGAAGAGAGGAATAGAGAGAATGATAGAAGAAAGATGAAAAGAGGTAAACAAAAAAATAGCTAGGGGGAAGGAGAGGGAAGGGAGGAAAGAAGATAAAGAAGAGGAGGAGGAAGGAAGGGAGAGAAGGAGGAAGCACTACATTACTTAAGTGTATTTCAAGGTCACATCTTGGAAGGATCACCTGGAGGAAAGGTAGATAAAGAGGGAAGGAGGGAAAGGTAGATAAAAGAGGGAGGGAGGGAGGAGAAAGGTAAGTTAGGATGTATAAAAAAAATGACTGAGAGGGAGAGAAAGATGGAAGAAGAAGAGAATTTAGATACAAGAAATTAGGACGGGAAGGAGAGAGAGAGAGAGAGAGAGAGAGGAGGGAAAAAAAGTACAATCAGAAGGAACAAAGGAAAGAAGGAGGAAGGATTGAAAGGGAAAGTGAATTAGGAGTCAGTGGAGTAGAAAGATTAATTAAAAGGAAGTACAGTATATAAACTTAGCTGAGAGAAGTCAAATAAAACCAAGGAAATAATACGAGAAGAAGGGAAGAAAAAATAGTAAAGACAAACAACAACTCAAACGAAATGGAAAGAAAAGAAAAAGTGATGAAAAATAAAGATGAAAGATGTAAGTAACGAAGTGGAAGAAATTAAAGTTTGATAAATATAGACTAAAAAGAAGATAAAAAGGAAAATATATATACGAAATTAAAAGAAAAAATGTATATATAATAAATATTAATATGGAATAGGCCCCAAAAAAGGCAGATAATGAACCAAAAAATAGAAATAAAAATTGTCAAAAAAAATAACCTGAAAAAAATTAGAAGAGATAAAAAAAAATTTGAATGGATATCAAGATGAAAAATAAAATAAAGAATAATATAAAACCAGGTAAAGGTAGGAAGACAGGTGCGAAGGGAAGCCATAGAGTTACCTGCTCGTTAAGGTAAAGTTTAATGACCTTGTTAGCAGTGACGCAAGGAAGGAGGAAGGAGAGACGATAAAAGGAGGGCAAAGAAGGAATTAAGAACAGTGAGGGGACGAAGAAGGAGATAGAAAGAAAAGGAAAAAATTGAGGACAGAGTGAGAAGAAGTAAAGAAGAAAAGAAAGAGATGAAGAAAGGAAAGAACGTATTTAGGACAGTAAGGAAGAAAGGAAGGGAGAAGGAAAATAACAAGTAAAAGAAGGAAGAGAAGATATATAAAGAAAAATTAAATAAATGCAAGAAAAGAAGAAGAAAAAAAAGATAACTAAGAATAAAAGGAAATAGTGACTTGAATAAGTTTGAAAGGAAGGTGAGAAAGAAAGAAAAGAAAAAGAAAGAAAGAAAGAAAAAAAATGAAGCCCTTCCAACATCGTCTTCCAGCAGTGCATCTCTCTCTCTCTCTCTCTCTCTCTCTCTCTCTCTCTCTCTCTCTCTCTCTCTCTCTCTCTCTCTCTCTCTCTCTCTCTCTCTCTCTCTCTCTCTCTCTCGGATTGAGGGCAAGAAGGAAGGTCGAATAAGGTCAAGTAGGTCAGATAATATGAGAGAGAGAGAGAGAGAGAGAGAGAGAGAGAGAGAGAGAGAGAAAGAGAAAGAGAGAGAAAGAGGTCAATTATAATCACCGGTAGTCAGACTGAAAACGAACTATAAGAAGATCTAATAAATCGATAAAATAAGAAGAAAACCTAACAGTAGTAGTAGTAATAGTAGTGATGATACTAATAGTGGTGAAGACTGTACTGTCGTTATCCTCAGTACTAATGGTGGTGATGATGGTGGTAGTAGTGGTGGTGGTGGTGGTGGAGGTGGTGATTGTGGTAATGGTGGTGGCGGGCCTCGGAGTGTTTGTGTGGGCCCATCACGGCTTTTGATAGTGGCAGGAAGTGGGCCAGCAGCCAGCCTGATTCTGGGAATGATCCTACGACCCAGCCAAGACCCGAGGAGAGAGAGAGAGAGAGAGAGAGAGAGAGAGAGAGAGAGAGAGAGGTGGGGGAACAGGCACTCACTCACTTACAAATGAATGAATTAATGCCAACTCTTTCTATCCATCTCTCTCTCTCTCTCTCTCTCTCTCTCTCTCTCTCTCTCTCTCTCTCTCTCTCTCTCTCTCTCTCTCTCTCTCTCTCTCAAACAAGCAAAAAATACATGGAATCAACCTGGAAGACAGAGAATAAATGAACAGGTAAACGAATGAATTTTTTAAAACATCGACATTTTTATTCGTACTTAGTTGGAAAAAGTTTACGCGATGAAACAAAATAATAATCTCTCTCTCTCTCTCTCTCTCTCTCTCTCTCTCTCTCTCTCTCTCTCTCTCTCTCTCTCTCTCTCTCTCTCTCTCTCTCGCTCTCGCGCTCTCGCTCTCTCTAATGTCTTGCTCTATATTCCCTCTCCCCTTACATACCCTCCCCATCTCCCCTCTCACTCATCCTCTCCCTACCTCTCACTCCAAGTTATTACTCCCCTTCATCCTCCTCCTCTGCCGTGCCCTGCCCTTTCCCCTTCCCCCTCACCCCTCACCCCTCACCCCTTCCCTTCCCCTCACCCATTCCCCTCTCCCCTTCAACCCGCATTGCCAGGCCAGGGTCATGTTGTGTCTGGGTTTGTGGGGTGTGTGTGTGTGTGTGTGTGTTCCCATTCTTCCTGTGTTGTTTCCAATTCCTAGTTTATTATTTCTTTCTCCATTTTTTTTTCCATCTTCTTCGTAATGCATTTTAATATTTCCTCTTCATTGGATTAATCTTTTTTATATATTTTTTTTTCCCCGCCTCTCTCTCTCTCTCTCTTACTCTAAATTTAGCTTTACTTACTTTCCTATTTTCTGTTCCCAAAATACTCCTCTTCCTCCCTTCCTCGCGCCGTCCGTCCGTCCTTCCCTAACGTTATCTGAACAAACGTTTCCCAGACCGAGATAACATGGCCTAGAAACGTTGCCAAGTGATGGTGTGTGGCGGGCGTGTGATGAGGTAGGTGGTGGTGAGGGTGGTGGTGAGGGTGTAGAAGTGGTGGTGATGTAGGTGGAGGAAGGGAGGAGGTAATGATGAAGGGAAATAACGTGGAGGAGGAAGGAGGAAGGAGAGAATGAGGGTAAAAGGAAAAGTGGAGTGGATGGTAAGTGAGAGAGAAAGAGAGTGATATTATCCTGTACATCCTTCTCTTTCTCCCCTCTTTTCCCCTCTCCTCTTTCTCTTCTCTTCTCCCCTCTTTTCCCTCTTACGCTAACTCGCCTACAGTAGAGTTTCCACACATCTAACGAGTATCTGGCATCACTTTTTCCCTCACTCACCTTCCTTTCATTACCTGAGGACCTAATTAGGCTCGGTCCACGGGCTTTCGGTCTGATTTTGGGTCTTTTTAGCACACCTTGGTCTTGGTCTGGGTTGAGGACTGAGAAAGGAAGGAAGGAAAGAAAGAAGGAAGGAAGGAAGGAAGGAAGGAAGGAAGGAAGGAGGGAGGTAAACGTGACCCAATGTGGTTCGTCAGCCTGGCTTTTCGTGACCCTTAGCATAACCTGAAGCTTTATTCTGCTCTCAGAGGTTATCCAGGTGTGACTTTTTCTATTCTTCTTCTCCTCCTCCTCCTCCTCCTCCTCCTCCTCCTCCTGTCTTCTCTGTGTTCTTCCGGTCAGCAGCGCCTTAGGGCAACACGTGCTCCTCTCTGTCTCTCGAGTTTTATTTTCATGACTTTCATCCTTTTTCTTGGTTTATTTTTGGTTCGGTTCTGAGTGTGAGGGAATTTTCATCTCCAGGATACACGCATACGACTCATAGCAACGACCTCTTCCTCCTCTTCTTCCTCCTCCTCCTCCTCCTCTTCCTCCTTCTCCTCCTCCTCCTCCTCCTCTTCCTCATGTTCATGTTGTGTGACTCTTATTATTTTTTGGAGTTTCGTATGACACCTTCATTCATCCTTCTCTTTCTTTTCCTCTTTCTCCTCTTACCTCAGTTCTTTCTTTCCCTCATTACTGTCTTTATATAGTCACATTTTCCTTTCTCCCTCCTTCTCACCTTCCTTCCTTCCTTCCTTCCTTCCTTCCTTCCTTCCTTCCTTCCTTTCTTTCTTCCTTTCTTCCTCCTCTCCTTGTCAACAGTGTCAAGGTGGCATTCACTGGTCTACGTGAGCCAGGGAGGAGGAGGAGGAGGAGGAGGAGAGGTGAGAGGAAGGGAAGGGAAGGGAAGGGGTAACTCCACCTTACCACACCTTACTTTGCCTCGCCTTGCCTTGCCTTGCCTTGCTTTGCCTTCGCGGATCAGGGTCAGAATGAATATAAAATGACCGCTCTTGACCTCGCTCTGGTTGCAGCCTATATAATACTGAACCGGTGTCCTGACGCAGCGCTGTGAGGCTCCTTGTTTATACTCTCCACTGTCGCACACCAACAATTTCCTTCACATACCAATTGAAGCCAAGAATTTAGGGTGGCGTAAGTGGACCTGCTTCTACTTCAAGATGATCAGGAACCTCTTTTCTTTATTTCTCTCTCTCTCTTTCTCTCCTTTAAATATAGTATAGTAGTTTAGGTTGAGGTTATGTTCTGTCTTGTGTGCCAGCGAACCTCTTGACCTTCTTGCAGTTTTAAGAGGTGAAGAGGAAGGTTTAAATACAGCATCGTTTTCAGGAGAGAGAGAGAGAGAGAGAGAGAGAGAGAGAGAGAGAGAGAGAGAGAGAGAGAGAGAGAGAGAGAGAGAGAAACACAGCTGGTGATTCCCTTGTTATTCCCATTCTTCCTGTTAGTGCTCAAGGGCGTGAATCCTAGGCAAGGGCTGCTAGTTATGACCATTATGTGTCACTGTAACTTATCGATAAATATAACCCTAAGGCGGCAAGGGTGTCTTTAATGGACAGAGAGAGAGAGAGAGAGAGAGAGAGAGAGAGAGAGAGAGAGAGAGAGAGAGAGAGAGAGAGAGAGGAGAGAGAAGTAAAGTGCTGTGGTAAGAATATGTATAATCTTAAATTCATAATATACATCACAGAGAGAGAGAGATGGATCCTCCCATTCCTCTCTTGTCTCTAAGAATAAAATAAAGCACAAGGAAAGTGAACCTCCCACGCCCTAAGATGGACCGGATGGGGCGGGTGTGGACCAGTGTCTCCATTTTGGGACTAAAACCGGGACGACTCTACAGAAGGTTAGGAGGAGGAGGAGGAGGAGTGGTGGTGGTGGTGGTGGTTGTGTGACGAATGAGAACACCGGAACATGATGTGTATCTAGAGTAGGTATTATGTCCTTGTTGAATTGCAGTGTATGGAAGGAAAAGTGTAAATTATATATCTCTGGAGTCCTTCTTTGTATCATAGTTTTCTTGTTATTTATATTTATTTAAACTGAATATGTATAGAGAATTGAAGGCTTGCTGGATAAGGGAGGGAAGTTCTATGTTTATTATTATTATTATTATTTTCACTCTTATTTTTTTGGTTTTATATTTTCCAGTTTCCAAAATCTTCTTGACTCTTGAAGATGAATGAGGAAATTAGCATCAATCCTTCATCTTGTTTTCCTTATATAGCAGATCATTGGGAAGTCTGTTGTATATTTGTATTATTTTCTCTTTATTTTCTCTATTTCTACTTAGTGGTTATCCATTGAATCTTCAGGT
>JAPQNM010000023.1:3640991-3653491 GCA_029783475.1 Metacarcinus magister
AGGTGGAGTGCCATGGTGGTGGTGGTGGTGGAGGTGGCAGAGGGAAGGTCCTTTTGGCACCTTTGGTCATGCGTGGAGTCTCGGCTGGCCATAAAAATGATATATTCCAGATAATAACATTAAATCTGGCTCCTCCTGCGCTCCTCCGTGGTGGCGGCGTGAAGGGCTGGCTCCCTCCCATGGAATTTATGGCTCCCTCAGCATCACTTGCATCTACACACACACACACACACACACACACACACACACACACACACACACACACACACACACACACACACACACAGATCCTCCCACACACTAACAAGCTCCTACCAATACCATATTATCCATTTCCAGCTCATTAACACAATATTTCCTTCCTCTGTGTAAGAATTTATCGTTAAGGGGAAAAAAAATGAGCGAGGAAAAATGTATGAAGCACGCGCGGCCTTTAACATCCAAGGGAAGGAACAGAGGGAACAGAGGATAAAGGGGAGAATAAGCACCATGTAGAGGGGAAGCTCGTCACCTGAACTGCTGTTTTGCTCTCATAACGAGGGGAAGCAAGCGTAAATCTTGCCCTTATAACTACGGCCTGAGGGGAAGGGAAGGGAGGGAAGGGAGGAAAGAGGGAGGAGAGGGGAGAGAGGGACCTGGAGATGATGTTTTTCTGCTTACCTGCACAAATGAGGGTCAGGTGAGGGCAGGGAGGATGGAGGAAAATGAACTAGCAAGAAGCAAGGATGAAGAGGTGAAAAAAAGTGAAGAAAAAGTAAAGTGAAAAAAAAATAAGAGAGAAAGAAAACAGAAGAAGAAGAAGAATACTCAAGACTGAGAGATGGATGAAGAAAGCAAAAGTTTTTTTCCCTCTTCTCGTGACTATTTTAACCAATGTATTTTTTCCTTACTCGTCTTGCCCTACCTCGTTTCCCTCTCGTATTTCTCTCCTCACTTACCCCTTCCCCTTCCCCTTCCCTTCCCCTTCCCTCCCCCCCGCCCCCCTCAGATGACAGTGGCGTGCGGGGGTCCCACTTACCGCCAGGCATGTGGAGACAAAAGAGGTCACACGCTTGCGAAGTTTGCCCTTCAGTGCCACGGTGGCCTGAAACAGTGCCATCAATACCTCAACCAGAGTGCCAGCCAGGGAACGAAGGGAAGGGAAGGGAGGAAGGGAAGGGGAAGGGAAGGGAAGAGGAAGGGAGAGAGATAGGGTACACAGAGGTAAGTGTGTTTAAATAATGAAGTATAAAGGATTGGAGATAGAAAAGTAAGGACATGGATGAATTGGTAAAGAGGAGGAGGAGGAGGAGGAAGAGGAAGAAGATACAATCCATTTATTTTCTTTTGTTTGACTTTCATATGTGTTAGATTTGCTACAGTTCTTTCTCTTTCACTTTCCTTCATTTGCTCTCCTCCCTCCTCTCCTTTCTCTTCCTTCCTGTCTGCCTCTGCTACTTTCTTTCGAGTGTTTCCAGCTGTGTGAGTCTAGTGTTATGATTCCATTCACTCGGGAATATTCCAGAAACATTCCCAGCTGTGTTCTGAATCCACTGAATGCTACCACACTACCACCACCACCACCACCACCACCACCACCACCACCACCACCACCAGTATCTCCATTTGCTCCTCTCCTCTCTTTTCTTCTCTCTTTCTTGTTTTCCATTCTTTATTTTCCCATCTTCCCTTCCCCTATTTCTTAGTTTTTCTAGTTTTGTTTTCTTCTTCTTGTGTCTTCTACATATTTACTTCTGCGTTTTTCTTTTCTTTATATTATATTTCTCGCTTATTTTTCTTACTTCTTCCACAATATTCTCGCTCCCTCCTCGTCTTTCTTTATCTCACACCACTTGGCTTTCTTCCCTCACTCTCTCTCTCTCTCTCTCTCTCTCTCTCTCTCTCTCTCTCTCTCTCTCTCTCTCTCTCTCTCTCTCTCTCTCTCTCTCTCTCTCTCTCTCTCTCTCTCGTTCAGGGCAGTGTGCAAGGTTCCTTTTGTCAGATCCTGAGGCTACTATAGAGAGGCAGGTCCTTCAGACTACAGCTTTTCACAGTTATGTTTATCTTTATCCCAAGACCCTGTTGTACCCTCCCTTGGTTCTCTCACATCCCTCTCTTCCCTCTCCGTTCCCTCTCCCTCTCTCTCTTACTCTCTCCCACTCGACGGTACTGCTGTTAGTGGTGGAGAGGTTTCATGGGGAGAGGGAGAGGGGATGAATGTTGTAGGAGGAGGAGGAGGAGGAGTTGTGGAAAGTAGCTTTTTGTATCGTGATGCTGGTGATAAGGTGATGAGGGTAGTGTATGTGTGTGTGTGTGTGTGTGTGTGTGTGTGTGTGTGTGTGTGTGTGTGTCGAGAATCAAGAGGAGGAGGAGATACCGAGTCTTTGCATCTGGTTGCCTTGATCCCTGGCTGGAGGTGAAATGATCTTAAGGGGAACTGACGGTAGCCGAGATTGGTAATTTTACGGAACCCTGAGTCTCCGAGGCTGGACGAAAGGCTGCGTAGAGGACGTGGCTGATTGCTCCAAGTGGTTAATGGTTGAATGTGGGGCTGCGGGGCTCTGGCTGCGGGAGACTTGTGTGTGCAGCTAAAGAACTTGGGTTGATTGGTTACCTGTGTGAATGACTGACTGACTACCTGGGGAGTTGATGGCCTCGTTTGGTGATTGAAAGTTAGAAGATATTTAAGGGTTTTGTATAGAGATATAGTGTGATTTATAGTTTTTGAGAGAGAGAAAATAGCAATAACTTATCTCACTCAGTATATATATGAATCAAGGTTTACTATACATATATTCCAGAAAATCATTGGACTCTTTCTTTGTCTCGTTATCAATGTTGCAGCACGAGTGGCGTCACTTTGTCCCCGTCACAACCGAGGCTCCAACGCGTCACCCAACTTGGTATTAACTCCGCCTCTCACACACTGGAGAGAAAATTTCCGTGTCATGCAATCGAGAACGTTATTAATCGCGCTATTTCGTCACTGTACTCCTATAATTGCGCCTCAGAAGGGGGCCCGACTACCTATAGCCATCGCTCACCTGTGACAGAATGATACACGCACCTGTTGAAAAATGGTCGACGTTCCAATGAGAAATGAATAATGAAAAATAATAAAAAAAAATAAATAAATGAATGAATGGGACACATGTTACCCTCACTTATACAATCATTCATTTCTGTATACGGTCGCCTTCTTTTGTTTCTATAAGGAGCGTAAAGAAGCGTATTGTATTGCATTGTCTATCGCAAACTTGTATATCTTCTCTCCTTTCTCTAAAAATGGTGCGCCCTTGGATATGGTGTCTCAACGCAGCCGACGCCCACGCTGGCTGGCTATGGCGGGCGTGGGTCATTTGAATTGCGTGGCGTGGCGAGGCGAGGCGTGTGTCTGCGTGGCGTCCATTTGGTTATGTTTTCCTTATTCTTCTTTTGTTTTGTGTGTGATATTCGACCTGACGCCCGCCCACCAACGCCCTCATTGTCACGCCCTCGCCCAGGCACACCTACCCACGCCTTCAGGGTCACGCCTACCCCCACCCATCCACAATTCATCCCACGCCCGCAAATTACACACACACACACACACACACACACACACACACACACACACACACACACACACACACACACACACACATCACACCTTCCCTTTCACCTCTCACGCCTACCCATACACACCCGGCCCACACGCACATATAGTACACCCGCCCACCCATACGCACTCTCATGCCCACGCCGCCTGGCAAGCTGCGTCGGTTGGGCTTTTCACTCTCCTTTACGTTACAACTTCCGGTGATGGTCCGCGGCGACCATATGCTTACCTGGCGGACGTTAGGTAACAAAGGGGGGGGTGGTGGTGGTGGTAGTGGTAGTATAAGTAGAAGCAATATAGCACTTTATGTAGTCAGAAATATAAGTACTCAGCTTGGGATTCTAACTATATATGTATAAGTATAAGTGAAGGTTATGTAAGTACGAATAGATGAGTATGAGTCGGCGTGTGTGTGGGTGTAGTTGTGGGCAGGTGTGCGTCTGTCTGTGTACGGGAAGGGGAAGTGGGTGGAGGTGAGGTGGGGGATGGGGGGTGTAATGAATACAGGTACGGGTGGCAGCCATAGTAGAGAGGACTCAGGTAGGTAGGTATAAGGGCTGCAGTGAGGAGACAAGCGAGTGTCCAGATGCTTTGTGTGTGTGGCAAAGATGGATGACAGGAGGGAGAGGGAGGAGGAGTGACGGGGAGGGGAAGGAGGGAGTAAAGGAGGACAGAGGAAGAAGGGAATGTAAAAACTGGAAGAAGAGGAAGAAGGAAATAGGATATAAGATAGAGTGAAGGATGGAAAGAGAAAGTAGAGTAGGAAAATAAGGATAAATAGAGAGGGAAGGCATGTTAGAGGATAAAGGAAGGATAACGGGAGGAGAAAGTGAGGTTAGGAGGATAAGAACAGGATGGGTAAGGTAAAGAAAGGTAAGGGAGGAGAGAAAAGAAAGGTAGGTTGAGGTAAAGGTGATTTGAACTAGTTTGGTTTTGGGTGTGACGGTGGGCGGTGGGCGGGGCGGGACGGGACGGGACGGCGACAGGGAGGAAAGGGGATTCGGTTTTGGAGACTTTAAGGAAGAGAATTATGTTAGTTTAAGGTCTGGCAGTGATTGATGTGGGGGAAGCCTGAGCCATTTCTTCCCTTTTTCTGGTTGGCTTCATGGGCGGACTAATCTAAAGTGAAATTCGATACAGATTTCACGTTTTGGCGGGAAAGAAAACGGAGTGATTCTTTCTAAATGTGTTTTGTCTTTCTTTTTTTTTCCTGTTTAGCTTCACTTTTTTTCACTTGCATCGTCAATATTTACAATGAATAAACACATTACATTCACTTTTATCGCTCATTCATTGACACTTTCTCTTTGTACTTTCTCTACATCCTTTAACGGCTACTTTTTTCTTTATTTGCATTTCTTTTATTTATATTTTTTCCGTTCATCAATTTTCTTTAGGGCCTCTATACCCCTTCTTGGACACACCCACACCGACCTTACCTTTTGTATTTCCCAATTGCTTTTCCATCACGAGCTGAAGGAGAGACAGAGGGAGAGGCGGGAGGGGAGAGAGAGGGTGAGGGAAGAAAAAGGAGGAGGAGGATGGAAGAAAGGAGTGACTGACTAACTGACTTCACGTTAATCTTTTCAGTAAATAAAATTATATTCAGGAGTAACTTAACTTTAATGCTTCTTAATGTCACTCAGAACTTGATTTCCTCTCTCTGTTTCCCTTCTCTCTCTCCCATATCTCTCTCCCTTTTTATTTAACTTTTCCCTTCTTTCCCTATAATCTATCACATCTCCTTTCCAACTCCCCTTCTTTCCCTCCCCTCTTTCCCTTCCCTTTCCCCTCATTTTCCACCAGCAAGAGTGAATCGCAAATTTCCCTCGTCTCTCTCACTCTATTTTCCATTCTCTCTCCACATGCCTTCATTAGTCGCTATTTTTCCTTCACTGGTGGAAGGCGCGAGGGAGTGAGGGAGTGTGGGAGTGAGGGGAAAGGTGGAGAAGAGTGGAGTGGAGTGGAGATGAGGTATGTTGGGGAAAGTTAGGTCATTTCTCCACTTTTCGTTCTCGCATTGTGTTGGTTTTTAAGAGCTAGTGTTCCCTTGTTTGTGGTGGTGGTGGTGGTGGTGATGGTGGTGGTGGTGGTGGTGGTCATCGCTGGAGGGTTACGTCTGGTCGGCTTCTTTTGTCTTCTTGTTTGTCTAGAGGTCACCCGAGGCCATATTCCATCCTTCCCGCCCTCCTCCTCCTCCTCCTCCTCCTCCTCCTCCTCCTCCTCCTCCTCCTCCTACGCCCACTACTTTACATCCTTCCCATCTCTCCATATTCTTCCCTTTCTCCCATTTTTGTATATTTCTACCCTCCCCTTCCCCTCCCCTCCCCTCCCCTCCTCCCTCCCTCCCCTCCCCTATCTTCCCCTCCCCTCCACAACAGGCTACACCCCCTCCCTCTACACACCTTTCTCGGTCACCCTACACTTTCCACACCTTTTGTGCTAGGCTGTGTACGTGTGAATAATTATCTTCCCTACACACACACACACACACACACACACACACACACACACACACACACACACACACACACACATACATACACTTACACTCTTTCCATTTACAGTGAGAGTTAAATTGTAAGGAAAATTAGCACCTTTTAATATGAAGAAAGGAAGGGAGGAAAAAAGGGAAAGAGATTGAGGAGGAGGAGGAAAAGGGAAGAAAGAAGAGAAAGGAATAGTAAAGTTAGGAAGAAGAAGAAGAGGAGGAGGAGGAGGAGGAGGAGGAGGAGGAGTGCCTTGTTTCCAGGTAGTTTGTCCAGTTAAGTGAGAAGAAAAATAGGTGTTTTCCCCTTTTTTTTCCCTCAAGCTGGTGAGGATAATGAGGAAAGAAGTGAGGGGTTTTGTGTCCTCCTCCGTCAGCCCCGCCAGCAGGAGGGTGAATGCGGCAGACGTGAGGTGCTCTTTTTTTCCTCCTTTTTCCTCCTTCCTCTTGTTACTCTTTTTACCTGACTGTTTTTCTTCACCTTTTCATGCATATTATCTTGAGTGCAATTTTCTTCTCCTTTCTTTTTTATATCTTTTGTTTTTCCTATCCTTCCTGTCTTCTCCTCTTCCTCCTCCTCCTCCTTCTCCTCCTCCTTCTCCTTATTCCACTACTTAACCTTTCTCAACCTCACTGTTCAAATCCATCTCATATAGTCTACCGCTACTCTCATCATCCTCCTCCTCCACCTCCTCCTCCACCTCCACCTCCTCCTCCACTTGGTTCACCTTTGAGCACCTCCCGTGGTTGTCTGGACAGGTTAATTACCCTTACCTTAGCCTCTTCCAACCTAAGGCCAGGTGTGTTAGCCTTCCCTTGTCCCCGCCGCGCGATCCTCTGATAAAGGAAGGAGAAACAGGTTTGCCAGATTGCTATCAAGTATTCTGGGGGACTTCAGGGGCACGGTAGGGGTAGATAGGGGCATAGTGAAGGGTGAAGAGGGGATGGTGAGGGAAGGAAAGGGTATGGTGAAGCGAGAGAGAGTGAGGGGAAAAGGGAAGCTACAGTGAGTAAGGTGTGATGAAGGCGAAGTTAATAGAAGGTAGAAGGAGTTACGGCGCAGATTAGGGAGATATTTTAGAGGTAAGGGAGAGATTGTAAGGGGAAGGGAGAGAGGGAGGAGCGGCTAATAGAAGGGAAGGTGTGATGGAGCGCATTATGAAGGGGAGGGACATGCACGCCGAAGGGGAGCTGATACGAAACAAAGAAGGGAATATTCGGAAGGGAAAGAATGAAATATAAACATGAAATTATAAGAACAAAATTGATATGCAGTAAAAAGAAAAGGTAAATAACATAAACTTAACCATAAAATAAACTAAAAAGAGAAATAGAAAATATGGAACAGTAATAGGATCAGAATAAGTATAAACATAGGGTTGGATTGCTTAAAATACTACTGATACTAATGGATTCAGAGCTTGTAGTGGAATTGTCTGAGTAGAAACACGTGGAACCAATGCAGTAGCGAGCCATCAGACATCAGACATCAGCCAGCCGCCTCTGTACTGACTAATTGCTACCTTCTTCCTCTCCCTTTGCCCGAGACTAAACACTTCTGCTTTCCTTGGTCTCCACTCTCACACTGCACCAAGACCAGCAATTACCCCCAATTATCTCTCTCTCTCTCTCTCTCTCTCTCTCTCTCTCTCTCTCTCTCTCTCTCTCTCTCTCTCTCTCTCTCTCTCTCTCTCTCTCTCTCTCTCTCTCTCTGGATGCCGCTGAGTCAGGCACCAAGGGGGGGGGATGCCGGTCTCGTTATCTCATTGTTAAGCCTATTATCATTATCTCTCCTTCAGCGGTGCCCTTTCCCTCTGCAATGCCAGTCATCAGACCTCCATCACTATTCTATATACTCTCTCTCTCTCTCTTGCATCCTTCCTTCCTTCCTTCCTTCCTTCCTTCCTTTCCTTCCTTCCTTCCTGCTGCGTCCCTTTTTTTTCCTCTTTATCCATATTTATAGCCTTCTTATTCCTTCTTGTTTCCTTCTTCTTCTTCCTCCTCTTCTTCTTCTTCTTCCTCTCCTCAAAGCAGCCATCACTCTTCCTCTCCTTCAAAATCCCTTCAGAATTTGCTTCAATCCCATATCAGCTTCACTCACTCGTCCATTCCATCTCATAACACCGTCTTTCCCTTTTTTTTTCCCTCCTCGATTTGCATATATCCACCTCTCTCTCTCTCTCTCTCTCTCTCTCTCTCTCTCTCTCTCTCTCTCTCTCTCTCTCTCTCTCTCTCTCTCGCTCTCGCTCTCTCTGTATTCGATTCCTTACTTCTGCTTCGTTGGTGGATATTTGGTGGATTGTGATTGGTTGTTGTGTCTGGCTTGCAGTGTTCTGATTGGGTAGCGTCAATCATCCTATTACCTCGTTGATTATGGAGGCAAATTACTACTTAAGGCGAGTTTCTCCTGTGTGTGTGTGTGTGTGTGTGTGTGTGTGTGTGAGTTTGTGTTCATTTAGAAGAAGGAGAAGAAAGATAAAAAAAAAGAGGAAGGAAGGAAGGAAGGGATAAGGATGAAACGAAAGTAAATGAAAGCAATAAAAGAAAATGAAAGATATTATTAAAAAAGAAAGAAAAGAGAAAGAACCGGAAGGAGAAAGAAAATACAAAAAAAAAGAGGAAGAGGGAAGAAGAAGACAAGTATTAAAATGTTAAAGAGGAAGACCGGTATAAGAGGATTAAAGACATGGGAAGAAAGAGGGAAGTGATGGAGGCTCAGGTCAAGAAGAGGAGGAAGAGAGAGAGGGGTGAGAGGGAACAAGAAGAGGAGGAAGAGAGAGAGGGGTGAGAGGGAACAACAAGAGGAGGAAGAGAGAGAGGGGTGAGAGGGAACAAGAAGAGGAGGAAGAGAGAGAGGGGTGAGAGGGAACAAGAAGAGGAGGAAGAGAGAGAGGGGTGAGAGGGGACAGACAGGTAAGACAATATGAGAGGGAAGCGTCACGTATCACCTTTCTCAATCGGATCTTAAATTACCTGTACGAGTGGGTGAAGGACCGATTATATAAGGATTAAGGGAATTTTAATCAGGACTCTTCTAAGGATACTGAAGGGTTAAGGGGCTTTATGGGAGACACAGGTAAAGGGAGATGACGCCCCAGGTAGGTCTAACGTTACTAATTGTTACAGGTGAGTCGCTGTGTCATAGGAACCACCAAATTGTTACCGACAGGTGCTATTTTTTTCTACGTCTCACAGTTAGGAAAAAAAATTGTAGGTTATTTTTTTTCGTAATACTAAAAAAATTATCGGATTTATTTTTTTTATTTATAGTGTATTATTTATGTTATTTTTTGTTTTGTATCATGCTTTATATTTACGTGTTTTTCTTTCTTTCCTCAGGTACGTGTGTGTGTGAAGCCTTGATTAATTCCCAGGTGAGGAGCGCACTCTACCACGCACTCTTATTAACAGTAGGTGACTTGTGCATCGTAATGTTGGGGGCATCCTGTGAGGGGCTGCCGGGGACGCCATATGGTAGGGTGGAGGGGGGTATGGTAGGTGGAGGCAGAGGAAAGGGTAGTAAAGGGAGTGGAATTACGTGGAGTTACCTAGTCTGAGCCTCAGGTGAAGGAAGGCATTGGTAGTCCTTTGTTATCTTGTCGTAGAGAGGGACGACAGGTGGCAGGGGAAGGGGGTCATAAAGCAGGTGTTATGATAGGTATTAGCCACAGGTGAGCAGGGTGGTGGTGGTGGTGGTGGTGGGCACATGTGTACTTTCCTTGCTGAGTAATAGGAGCTCATGTGTATTGTTTTTTCAAGCAAGAGCCAGCAGACCCGAGTAGGAATCTTGGTGATGACGTGGTGGTGGTGATGATGTGGTGGTGATGGACAGCGGGTATGAGGAAAGGCAGGGTGTGGCTGGTAGGGAAGGGGAGGGGAGTGAGCAGCTGTGACGGATGTGTAGCAGCTGTTAAGGGAGTCGTGGCTTGCCCGAGGGAGCAGGGGAACCAAGACTACCTGAGGAACCAGACGTTATATGGTTGGGTCTTGTCCTGTCCTGTCCTAACCCTCCTAACCTACAACACACTCATTATCTACTACTACTACTACTCACTCCCCTTCTACACCTTCCTGTTACTCCCTTCTACACTGCATTCTTACTCCTTTACGTTGTGTACTCCTCTCCCTTCAGCTTCCTCTTTTTCTCTCCTACATGCTAATTAGAATATACAGGTAAACTCCAGGTAAGGTTAAGCATCATTAACCAGCACTCAGGGATTGAGAGCAAGCAAATGTAGTTTTATTTAAGCACGTTGCAACACCTGTAATTACCTGAGTTCAAGGTGATTGCCACGGACCACGCCAGAAAGATTGATTAGAGAAATGAGAGAGAGAGAGAGAGAGAGAGAGAGAGAGAGAGAGAGAGAGAGAGAGAGAGAATATAATTTATTGATTGTACCATTGTTGTCTGGAAAGTGAGATAGGTAAAGAAAATTAAGACAGGAGGGAGAGAGGGAGAGAGAGAGAGAGGGAGAGAGGGATAGGTAAGTGATGGGAACAGACCGTCTCCACACCTGGTAATTAAGTAGGCAAAGGGGGCAGGTGTGTGGAGGCGTGAGGGTGCTTGCTACACATCTGTCCCTCATACTAATACATCCTGTTTCTCTCTCTCTCTCTCTCTCTCTCTCTCTCTCTCTCTCTCTCTCTCTCTCTCTCTCTCTCTCTCTCTCTCTCTCTCTCTCTCTCTCTCTCTCTCATTACGTAATCTATATACTAATAACCCAGTATATTAGTCTGACCAGCTGACACAAACTTCCCCCTATAGATCTTCCTTTCTTCTTCTCCTCCTCCTCCTCCTCCTCCTCCTCCTCCTCCTCCTCCTCCTCCTCCTCCTCCTCCTCCTCCTCCTCCTCCTCCTCCTCCTCCTCCTCCATACACCACATACAAGCTGACGCCACGCCCCACCACCACCACCACCACACAACCACAATATCTAAATGACTTTCACTTTTATCCTCATCTGTAACGCGGCTGGAAGAAGCGACCCGATTATGTGACACGCAGCCAAGTAGTCCCGCTAATGTCCTATAGAGGGGGGGAGGGGGTGAAGGGGTAGTTAACTGGGGAGAGAGATGTCTAGTAAAGGGGTTATGGGAGTTAATTTAAGGGTTGGGGTTAAGTGGGGGGGGGGTTAAGGGGAGCATTTAGGGGGTGGAGGTTATTTTAAGGGTAGGTAATTAAGGGGTTGAAAGGGAAAGGGGTATTGATTTTTTTTTCTCTCTCTCTCTCTCTCTCTCTCTCTCTCTCTCTCTCTCTCTCTCTCTCTCTCTCTCTCTCTCTCTCTCTCTCTCTCTCTCTCTCTCGTTAATTGAATTTTACTCCGTGATTAAAAACAATTATAAAGATCGCTTGTTATTCTTATCTCATCCGGTTAATAATGAAAATTTTCTCGTGCAGGGAAATCTTCGGCCTCGAACGTCTAAATCCGATTAATGAAGCGAGTAAAATGTGCAATATTTGGCAAAGGGAATGTCTTGAATCCGGAAATTACGAGGGATAGTTCTGTTCCGGTTATTGGCCGGATGCGGTAACCAAAGTGAATAAATAGCATGAATCCGATTAATTGAAGAAAAAAGAAAAATATATCGTTAAAGAAAAATCGTATATCCGGATTTGTTTTAGATTAATATTAATTTACTAAAGCAAGGTAAAAAGATCATGAAATTCTCTCTTAAAACACACACAGGAGGAGAAGGAGGAGGAGGAGGAGGAGGAGGAGGAGGAGGAGGAGGAAGAGGAGGAGGAAGAGGAAGAGGAGGTAAAAATGGCATTAGTATCAACCGTCAACCTCCCTTCTACTGAGGTTGCAAGCAGATCCTAGTATTCAACAATATCTAACAAGTTCCCTCCATCTCTCCCTCCCTCTTTCCCTCCCTTCTTTCCTCAGTCATTTACTCCCTCCTCACCTTCCCTCCCTCCCTCCCTCCTTCACATAAGACAATGCCACCGTCTACGAGGGTGAAGGAGGGAGAAGGATGTGCAGACGGTAGTTGGTGGGCAGAAGGATGTTGAAAGGAGTCAGAATCCTTGTTTGTTTGTTAGGAAATGTTGCGTTATGTGCTTTGATAAGGGTTTTAAATCGTACTCTAGTATTTTGTTTGGTTGAGGGTATGTTGGGGTATGAGTTGAAGTCTAAGTTATATGGAAAATGTAGGTGGGTATAGGAGATAAATGTTAATAGAAGTAGAGGAGACATGTGTATAGTTAAAAGTAGAAGAGAAACATACGGTACTATTCTCTTACTTGGAAATATAAGGATTTTTTACTCACCACTCCCGGCATATAAGGCGCTGGGTGCTCTGGCAAGGGAGAGTCACTGAACGCTGAACGCAATACAGAGGCAAGGCAAGACACACCTCACTGCTTACCAACCTTAAGAGCGGCGCCCCAGGCTTACCACTGCTGACGAGGGCATGATCAGCTAAACTTTGGCCG
>JAPQNM010000023.1:3655991-3673491 GCA_029783475.1 Metacarcinus magister
TGTCGTCCCATTGTTTGACCTCTGCCGTTCCTCCTTGATGGATCGTGGTGATGATTAACAGTGGAGGAGGAGGAGGAGGAGGAGGAGGAGGAGGAGGTGGTGGTGGTGGTGGTGGTGGTGGTGGTGGAGGAGGAGGAGGAGGAGGAAGAAATTGACGATATATGTTAACACGAATGATGAGTTATGATTAATTCATGAGAGAGAGAGAGAGAGAGAGAGAGAGAGAGAGAGAGAGAGAGAGAGAGAGAGAGAGAGAGAGAGAGAGGAGGAAGAAAAAATACATTAGGGTACAAACGGAACCTACCATGCATTAATGATACAATACTCCGTCTAGCCACGCCCTCTTCCTCCTCCTCCTCCTCCTCCTCCTCCTCCTCCTCCTCCTCCTCCTGCGGGTACTGACGAAGTGATCCCCGGCGTGTAGCTCTGCAGGACGCCAGGGATGACAGATTATAAAGGGCGCTGTAGGATCCCAGAGGCGAAGGATATATGGCTAGACCTCCCTCCTGTGTGTGTGTGTGTGTGTGTGTGTGTGTGTGTGTGTGTGTCTGTTGATTACTTGTTTATTTGCATGTTTTTCCTCCTTGTTTTCTTTTCTCCTCCTCTTCCTCCTTTTCCTCCTCCTTATCGCTCTTCCTTGTTTATCAGTGTTTGTCTTCGTGATGTTTTCCTTTTTCTTATCTCCTGTTTCCTTAATCCTAATCCGCATCCTGTTCTTTGTTTTGTTTTGGTTTTTCTGTTTGTTTTTTTTTGTTTTTTTTTATAATCTGTGTGCTTTTGTATATTTTTATTTGTTTTCGCATTTTTTTTTTTGTCTTTTTGTTCCTCCTCCTCCTCCTCCTCCTCCTCCTCCTCCTCCTCCTCCTCCTCCTCCTCCTCCTCCTCCTCCTTAACACCTGCCAAACACCTTCATTTCACCTCCATTTTTAGGTAAGAGCCAAACATGCACATTTTTTGCCTTGTCAAGCAGTTTCATCTTTTATTTATTTTTCTTTCATCATTTATTCATGACTCGCATATTTATTTATTTTTTACAAACGACTTATAAGGTTTGTTTTCTTTTTTTTTATATATATTTTTTTTATTACTTTCATAACAACTTTTTTTTTTTATCTCATTCATGTTCGTTCGTTCGTCTCATCTTCTTTTTATTTATTTATCGGTTGTTCTGTTCTTTATTATCTGCACCTTGTTTACTAGTTATCCTCCTCCTCCTCCTCCTCCTCCTCCTCCTCCTCCTCCTCCTCCAGCAAATGGCGTTCTGATCCCACATTAATTACACAGTCGGCGTCACCTTCCCTTCCCGCCATCGAGACTCACCCATTGTACTGCTGATCAGCCGCAGCCTCACTTTAATTATGTTAATCGACCGCCCACAGTGTCGATCCCCACCACCACCACCACCACACCACCACCACCACCACCACCACCACCACCCCACCACCACCACCACCACCACCACCACCTTCACCACCTTCTACTTGCCTTCAACCTCATCATTATTTTCTTTGTTTTGGTCTGTTTCTCGTCATCCTCCTCCTCCTCCTCCTCCTCTTCCTCTTCTTTCTTGAGTCGATTACCACAAAGAAAGGAGCAATAATGTAAAGCTTCATTTAAATATTATAATAATAATAATAATAGTAATAATAATAAGGTCGGTGCAGCTTCCACGAGGATCATTATACTAATTAACTCCTCGTGGTATTAACATATATTATAGAGAAGGAAGAATATTCGAAGGTAGTTAGTTAGTTAGTCACTCATTGATTTGTAATGAGTAACTCCGCCCAGGTGAGTAAGATATTAAGCTGTGTATGAGTGGTGTTTATCTTCTTCTTCTTCTTCTTCTTCTTCTTCTTCTTCTTCTTCTTCTTCCTCTGTGTTGAATAGACTTGTTATAACGAATGCGTTTAATTATCATGTTGCCATTGTGATGTCTTGTGAAAGGATTATAAAGGGAATTGTTTCTCAGTCATCCGGTTGTTTGTGTGTTTGTTTTTTTTTGTTTGTCTTGAGTTAAATGACATTATTATTTATATATAGTCAATTTATAATCATACTCGTAGTTTTCCCAAAGCAACCAATATTACAACCAACATCACTACCAACATTACTACCACAAATCAATCAAAATAGAAGGAATACACATTAAAACTATCTTCAATCACCACAATCCACCACCACCACCACCACAATCAACCACCACCATCACCACCACAATCCACCACCACAATCAACCACCACCACCACCACCACCATCCACCAGCCATCTTGATCTCCTGGCTGGACGCATTAAATAATCAGGTGGTGTGGTGAACACTTCTTAATTGGTGTGTTTCATCTTACCTGCCCAGCCACGCACCTGGACGCCTTCTCCTCTCCCCCCTTACCTCCACCTGGCTTACCCTTCCACCTCTCTCTTGTTCCCCACTTCCCTCTTTCTTGCTCTCCATCTCTCCTCCCTTGCAAGATGTCCCCTCCGCTCCCTTCCCCTTCTTCTATTGTCCTCTTTATCCATTATTATCCTTACTCCCCTTCCTCTCCCCTCCCCTGATGCCCCCCCCCTAAGCTCCCCTCTTCTCTCCCCCTATCACTACCATTTATTTTCCCATTCTCTCCCTTCCTCTCTCTCCCTTTCCTTGAAGAACACTACACAGACGAGAGAGAGAGAGAGAGAGAGAGAGAGAGAGAGAGAGAGAGAGAGAGAGAGAGAGAGAGAGAGAGAGGGAGCCCTAGTTCACCGGAAAAGGATGGAGATAATGAGCTTCTTAAAGAGAGTTTGACCGTGTTGTGGGAGGTCACGGTGAAGAGGAGGAGGAGGAGGAGGAGAAGAAGAAGAAGAAAGAGGAGAAAAAGTAGCTTAATGCGAAAGGGAAAGAGGGAATTGGGGAACGGATGCAGCTCCTTTTCCCACTCCTCCTCCTCCTCCTCCTCCTCCTCCTCCTCCTCCTCCTCCTCCTCCTCCTCCTCCTCCTCCTCCTCCATGTGTCAAAGGTTACCCTGAGATAAAGTGTTCATGTTGTTCACTTGTTGATTAGAGATTGAGGAACCGAAGGGAGTAAGGGAAGATTAGGAGGAGTAGGAGGAGGAGGAGGAGGAGGGGGAGGGGGAGGAGGAGGGAAGCTGTGTTCGCTTTGTGGACACGGCAGAGGAACAAGGTATTAGAGGGGAGTTTTGCAAGGTGCTGAAGGGAGGGAGGAAGGGAAGCTGGCCGGCAGGGATTAGTGGAGGGAGGAGTGAAGGTCTAAATGTGGACTTCTTGGAGGTAAAGGTGGAAGGGAGAGAGAGAAAATGGAGAGAAGAAATGGGGTTGTGGTGCTGGTGAAGGTTGAGAGAATGAAAGGAAACCAGCGGAGGAGGAGGAGGAGGAGGAGGAGGCTGGAGAGAACATGTGGTATGTCCTCAGGCAACGCGGAGACAACCAAGTGAAAGAAAAAGAAAGAAAAAAAAAAAGCTTACTCCAAGAAAAAGGATGCAGTGGTGGTGGTGGTGGTGGTGGTGGTGGTGGTGGTGGAGGGGGAGGTGGTAGGGAAGACATTTTGCCACAGGACCCACTGAAGGCGACCGCTACAACGACACTTAAGCATACAATTGCACTGTTTATTTGTGGGTGTTGCTTGTGGCGCCTCGAGGGAAGATGACTCGGGCGGGAAGACGCACCTTTGAATGTCCTCTAGCGGAAGGGCAGCGGGCGGGAGGGAGGGAGGGAAAGTGAGGGGAGGGGAGGGGAGAAGAGGAGTGAGGATGCGCTGATGTGATGGGGGGTAGGGTGTAGGAGGCTCAGAAAGGAGGAGTCAGAGGCATGGAAGGGATGGAGTGAGGATACCGTTGGAGGAGGAGGAGGAGGAGAAACAACACTAGCATCAGTACATGAGGATGTGGTTGACTACTAACTAGGACGGGACATTAACAGTCTAGGAAGGTTGCAATTAGCGTGGAGCGGCCATTGTGGTGACGCAGAGGAGGAGGAGGAGGAGGAGGAGGAGGAGGAGGAGGCTGCTGCATCTTACACGAAACAAATAACAATCCTAGTTACGTTGTCTTTGAGCACCTCGAGGCAACCTAAGACAAGTGTGATGTTTTAAAAGTAAATGTTCTTCTTCCATGAATTTGAGGTTTGTGTTTGATCTGAGAGGAGGAGGAGGAGGAGATGAGGAAGAGGAGGAAGGAGAGGCTGACAAGGAAGAGAGGGAGGGAGGAAAGATGGGGGGGTAAGGAGGGGGAATCAGGTGTGGTGGCTGGAGGCGAAGTGAGTTGGCAGATGAAAAAGTGGCTTGCCGGGCGGTGGTGATGGTGGTAGTAGTAGTATAGTAGTAGTAGTAGTAGTAGTAGTAGTAGTAGTAGTAGTAATAGTAGTAATAGTAATTGTTATTCATCCGTATTAATGTAGGTAATAGAAGGAATAATAGTAGTTAGTGGTAGTTGGATACACATTGAATAGTCATAGTGGTAGTTAAATCTCTGGTCGTTAGGCGCCGAGGATTACACAGTGATTAGGTGTAGTTTATGGGGTGGTTTGGTAAGGACATAAAGAGACTACGAATGTCCAGTCACACACACACACACACACACACACACACACACACACACACACACACAAGGCAAGGAACTGTGGGCGTGCATGTGTAATCTTGGTGTGTGGTAGTAATGGTGGTGGTGGTGGTGGTAGCGGTGGTGGTTGAACTAGAAACAGGTTATGAAATACTGATAGGAAGTGCAGGCAGTGATGTTTTTAATAAAAGCGTGGGAGGAGGAGGAGGAGGAGGAGGAAAGACTGGACACGCCCTTAGGCTATCACTGACCTCTGCTGGACAGGTGCATCGCTCCCTCCCTCTCCCCCCTCCACTCTCTCCCTTCCCTCCCCTCCTCCCTCCATCCTTCTTTACCTCCATCACTGTGTCACATCTTTCCTCCATCGCTCCACATCAACACCCTCTCCTCCTCCTCCTCCTCCTCCTCCTCCTCCTCCTCCTCCTCCTCTCCCTTAACTTTTTTTTCTCCTTCATGTTCCTCAGTTAATGACATGAAACTTTTATCTTATATATATTTTTTTTATGTCTGCTTTTGAACCTTAAGTAACTCTCTCTCTCTCTCTCTCTCTCTCTCTCTCTCTCTCTCTCTCTCTCTCTCTCTCTCTCTCTCTCTCTCTCTCTCTCTCGCTCTCATCCGTCTTGAAGCGTGTTCAGCACCACCAATTTTTTTCTATTTCTCTCGTAGAAGGAATATTGGATTTCGAGAAAACGGCTGTCACTTTTCACATATCAACCCGAGTGAGAGAGAGAAAAGAAAGTAAGAAAGGGAAATATTGAGTCATCGCTCCTCTCTCTCTCTCTCTCTCTCTCTCTCTCTCTCTCTCTCTCTCTCTCTTTCTCTTTCTCTTTCTCGTTAGATTTGTGTCGTTGTAGAGAATTTTATCCAAAAGTTCATGTTTAGGAATTTTGGAATATATTGTTAGTTTATATTATTCTTTGGATCTGAGGCTATTACAATTTTTTTATGTATATTTTTTTTTGGGGGGTGGGTTGGAGGGCGAGTCTTGTTTTAGAGTATTGCTTTTTACTTAATTGTTAGGGGGGCGGAGGGGAGAGGGGGCTTTTCCTCTTGTCAGTAAACTATTGTATGTAATATTGTATGTATGTATTGTATTGTATGTTAATATTTATTTTTATCATTAATATTTTTTTGTATCATTAATATTTTTTTGTATCATTAATATTTATTTTTATCATTAATATTTATTTTTATCATTAATATTTATTTTTATCATTAATATTTATTTTTATCATTAATATTTATTTTTTATCATTAATGTTTATTTTTATCATTATTATTTATTTTTATCATTAATATTTATTTTTATCATTAATATTTATTTTTATCATTAATATTTATTTTTATCATTATTATTTATTTTTATCATTATTATTTATTTTTATCATTAATATTTATTTTTATCATTATTATTTATTTTTATCATTAATATTTATTTTTATCATTAATATTTATTTTTATCATTAATATTTATTTTTATCATTATTATTTTTATATATTTTTTTTAATTTTACTTTTCATTTTCCTTTTCAGTACTCATTTATGTTCTTTGGTTTTTTATTTTCTTTCCATTCTCTTATTTCTACATTTTTTATCCCCTTCTCCTCCTCCTCCTCCTCCTCCTCCTCCTCCTAGATAGTGTATATTAGTGTATAATATTCACATTCGGAGGTGGTGAAATACAGTTTGATATTCTAGTAATGATAAAAATAAGTCCAGATTCGTGTTCATTTTGACCCAAAACATCATTGTAGAAATTTTCATCACATTCTGAGGTGTGAAAATTTTTCATCAAATTTCCTAGGTGACACCCTTAGATTTTTTTCAAGAAATTACGTTTTTTGAAATAACTTGAAAAGTATGAGGATTACGTAAAAGTTGTATATATTAGTAAAGATTGAGCATGAGACGCCCGTTCTAATGAGCTATACAGAAATATAATTGGACTATTGGTTATTGAGAAAATGCTAAATATGTGTTTTTAACAAAACTTACACAAAACATTATTTTTTTCTTAAACGGTTCAATATATTTTAAATCTGATATGATATTTAGATAGAGCTCATCAAGCTTAATAAATTTGTATATAAACATTTAAACTGTAGGAGTAATAGTTTCGTAGTAAAATGACAAAGATCATTTCGACCTCAATTCTGGTGGAAAATTTCGGTCCAAAATTGAACAATGCATTTCCGTGACAGTAATGATAAAACTGAGTCCAGATTCCTGATCAACACAACAAAAACACAATAAAAACACACTTAGAATAACCTTCACGAGTTTTCAAAATAATAATAAGTTTCAAAATATTAATAAGTTTTCAAAATTTCCACCTATGCTAAGAGAAGCCTTCACCCTTACTATCCTGTATCCTTCACTCTAGAGTAGACAGTGTACTCACAAACAGCCTCGTAAGGGCCAGCAGGATTGTTGCTGTTTGTTCTTCCAATGTGTTCCTATGTGTTCCTATGTATGTAAGTGGTCTGTTCTTTGCCATGTACGTAAGAATAGTGCTGCTGGACACGCGGAGGGAAATGTTTTATGCAGTATTAGCTAAGGGTATTTCAGGGTCTTTTTTATTACCCTATGGAGAAGGTGCAAAAAGGTGTAGCGTGTTACCTTAAAGGACCCTCTTTAGGTAATTAGTGCGTGTTACCTGTATATTATTTAAGGTTATGGTGGATTTTAGTGCATAAAGCGTTACAGGTGTTCCGTGGAAGAGCCTATTATGTATGTATGTTTGTGTGTGTGTGTGTGTGTGGGTAAGAGTGACTGTTTTTTAGGTCTCATGCTCTAAATATATAACATAATCACACTTTAACAGCGATTTTAGATCATACAGTCACGTATTATTCACCGTCACGTGTAGGGAGGGACACCAAACCAGGGTAGTTATGTAGAGAGAGAATCCGATAGAGACACAGGACGAGAAAAATTAGGTGGAACGAAATAGAAACCACGACCTGCAGACAGAGATGAGTGGAGAGAAAGTTGTAAGTAGGAGACCTTTGTGCTGCAGTGAACTTGTAATGGCTACCAATGATGATGATATATAGAAGGTCCTGTGTACGGCCAGCCAGCCTCGTGTCCATTGTCCGCGTGTCCTGTGTGTGGCGGCGGGCGGCGGGTGTTGGGCAGGGGGCGGGCAGCACAGGTGGTGGGGCCGGGGGCAAGGGGCGGTCAGACGAGTTTACAGAACGAGTCTGGGTTCATTGCTGACGCTGCGATGGTCAGGCGTAGCTCCCCCTTACCCTTCCCTCTCCCCTTTCCCTCCCTCTCCCCTCTCCCCTTTCTCTCCATCAGCACCCCTTCTACCCTCCATCTCTCCTTCTCACCCCCTATCCCTTCCATCACTCCCCCTTCCCTTTCCCCATCTCCCTCCTCTTACTTCCACTCCTATGCCTTTTCTTTCTCTCCTCTGTCCCCCTTCACCCCTTCCACTCCCTCTCTCTCTCTCGCTGTCTTTCTTCCCTCTGGCTCCCTTCTCTCCTCCTAGTCTCATCCTGTCTCTCCCTCTCATCCTTCTCATCCTTCCCTTAGCAAACTTCTCGTCCCAAGTGTAGTTTACTTTTTCATGAGTAATTTTTTTTTTTTTATAGTTTCATGCACCTCCTCCTCCTCCTCCTCCTCCTCCTCCTCCTCCTCCTCCTCCTCCTCCTCCTCCTCCTCCTCCTCTGGCGCATCGCCCTCCGCCCGTCTCCTCCTAACATAACCCTTTCTTTTTTCTCTTATCATCAGCCTAATTCATTCAGCATCACGCCCATCAAGACTCGTGCCCCCGAGAACTTGCCTTTTGGGGGTGAAGGGCTGCCCCGGACCATCACAGTGGGGCGGGGCGGGGCGGGTATGGGGCGTGGCGGGGCGCTGGGTACTTTGGGTTCCCATGGGTGGCTCTGGGGGTGTCTTTTTGGGGTACTGGATGTAAGGTGTGGGGTAAGGAAGGTGAGTTTTTGCTGACTTTCTCATAATCACCTAATCATTCCCTTCTCTCTCTCTCTCTCTCTCTCTCTCTCTCTCTCTCTCTCTCTCTCTCTCTCTCTCTCTCTCTCTCTCTCTCTCTCTCTCAAATGTAATAGTATGGTACAGTGTAAGGTGTAAATGGGGGTACGTTTTGAATTATTCCCTGTGTGTGTGTGTGTGTGTGTGTGTGTGTGTGTGTGTGTGTGTGTGTGTAGGGAGGGAGGGAGGGGTGGAGGGGTGGAGTAATCTTCTGGGAGTCGAACCATGCATCATATATAAACCTTTGGTAAATCCACTCTGTCAGCCATTTCCCCAAAAGAACCGGAGGAAGAAAAAAAAAAAAAAAACTGCATTAGCGGGACTTTAAGTACGGCCAGGCGGTGCTCCAGGTTAATTAGCTAAAAACCACACCCACACCTGCATCTACGGGCTTAATTAACCCACAAACACTTACGCCCATCACCCAGTTCCACGCCCACGATAGTCTTTCATTGACCTGCCCACGCCCACGTCCCCTCCGTCACCCACACCATGATCCACGCCCATGGTCAGCTCCGGGCACGCCGCACCCACACCTGCAGAAGGGCGTGCTGACCGACCCCGCCCATTGTGAGTCAGGCGGCCTCTAGGGGAAGAAGGCGAATCCAGGCCTCGGGTGGCGGATGGAGACGTGTGTGTGTGTGTGTGTGTGTGTGTGTGTGTGTGGTGTACCATAATTCATGAGATGGGTTGAACTCGGAGCTACATAGAATTAAGTTATGATGCTCCAGTTTATTTTTCAATTAAGTTATGCACATTGTGTGTGTGTGTGTGTGTGTGTGTGTATGTTTCATTACATAATTCCACGTGCAATTCAAGTTGTAAGAAAACAATAAAATACGTGAAGTTAGTTAATGTATATCAACTCTACGACTCTTGAATACAAAATTACAGGGAGATAAAATAATAAGGTTACAGAATACACAAATAAAACTAAATTAAAAATACATATTGCATCGAGTGTGGTAATTCTAAATTGAGTTAACATAAAAAGTAATTCAGTTATTATTTTTTACCTCTTGAATAATGACTCACAAATCCCACAGTCGCTGACCAGAAAGGTAATATATATTTTTAGTATTTACACTGGATATAGACAGGTGAAAGAGGCTAGGTGAGTTTAGACCAAAAGGGAATAGATGAGTGTAAACTAATCTTATTTTTTCTCTATCTATCTATCTATCCATCTATCTATCTGTCTATCTATTTGTCTATCTATTTATCTAGCTTTCTCGTGTCAGTGATAGGCAAGCACGAGCCGGCCAGGTGAAGCCCGCCAGGTAGGTACAGCGAAGGTAAACAATAGAAGAAGGAAGTGAATTTGGAGACTCTCAATGCAGGACACAAAAGGAAAATTGTGAGGAAAAGAAATAATGCATCCAATGGTCTGTGTGTGTGTGTGTGTGTGTGTGGGTGTGTGTGTGTCTGTGTCTGTGTTTGTTTGCTATCAAGACGGACTCGCTCGTATGACCCCATCAATGACAGCGCCACTCATGCATAAACACACACACACACACACACACACACACACACACACACACACACACACACACACACACACACACACACACACACACACACACACACACACACACACAAACAAACAGAGACAGAGAGAGAAAGAGAGAGAGAGAGAGAGAGACCGAGAAAGAGACTGAGAGAGGGAGAGGTAAGGAGGAGGAGTAGGAGTAGTAGTGGAGGGTGAGGGGGAGGTGGCGAGGAGGCGAGGAGGTGGGTTCATGGCCAAGCATAGCCTCGAGCACCAGCTACCCTTGCACGCCCGCCGCCCAACGACGCCCTCACCCACGCCGGCCGGACACGGGGCTGCTGACTCGTAGCTGCAGCGTAGTTAGAGTCGCGGGAAGGAGAGTTTACGGAGTTTACGCGCGCTTTCCCTTGCGTATCTAAGACTGGACTTGGCGTTATATTTTAGTTCAATTCTGTTATTCCGTCTTTTCGTTAGAGTTCGTTGAGTTGGAGTGCGATTTTTTAGTCAGTGTGTTAGGTTAAGATGCTCCTGTTCTTCTAAATGGGTGAATCACGTTATCTGTATAGCGAAATAAGGTTTAATTGCAGTGTGTAAATGGTATACAGTTGATTATCCTTGAATGTAACTTAGAGGAAACAGGTCTGGGTGTCTGGCGGGTTGTGGATGTTAGCTTTAGGGCAGACCTTCGAAAGAGGTGGAGTGCGTGATTTAGGAACGATCTCCACCTCTGGGCCTGCGTGGCTAAGTGAGGCTGGACGGGAGCAGTCTACCTTAAGTCTGCTGAAGGTCTGTCGCGGGGCGGGAGTGCGGGACGATAGCAGAGTGACATTTCATGGTCATCCGGCTTTGTTAGTTAGTGTGCTGGACTGTATACTTTGTGGTGAGGACTAGAGGGTGTGAAAGAGGAAAGGATGACTTGTGTTAAGGGGATGAAAAGCTTGTCTCTATTAGTTTTTGTGGAATGAAGACGGTTTTACACGTTATGAAATAGGAAAAAGTGAATACGTGTCTGTCTGTTTGTCTATCCAGGGAAATTTCCACTCTGAAAACTTATCCTAGTGTTTGTAAGTCTGGATATAATGATGTTTTTTTACCTGTTTCTGATTACCTCTGTCTATTTTTTCTACCCGTCTTTTTTCTTATTATATGTATCCGTTCCTCTGTCTATCTATCTGTCTGTTTGTACTGTTTCTTTGTATTTACATGTCTGTTTGCATATTCTGTACCTATATCAGCTTGCCTATCTATCTCAACGTATGTATGTATGTGGCTGTCTACCTGTCTTATATATCTACATGTCTGTGTGTCTGTCTGTCTGTTTGTCTAAGTGGCTCCACATGTTCCAGCCTTCCCTTGGCCACCCTGAGTCGTAGTAATGGCTACCTGTTCTCTCCTATTACCTAAGGATCCCAAGCGTTAAGGAACCTCTGGGGGGGATGAGCAAGGTGGGGGCGCGGGGGGGTGGGATGCTTTGCAGACTGCGGGTCGCCTTCTACACCCTTGCGGCCCCCCCCCCCCCCCACCCTGCCCCTCACACCCTTGCTCCCAGGCTACAGTATCCTCCAGCCTACAATTTATATCCTTTCCTTGTTTTATCTGGAAAGACGAAGGATTTTAGGCTTGTAGGATTGAGTGGTATCTTACAGAGGGATTGAAGGATGACAATATAGGATGTGAGATGATTGAAAGAATAGTGTAGTGCGTAGTTATTCTCTCTCTCTCTCTCTCTCTCTCTCTCTCTCTCTCTCTCTCTCTCTCTCTCTCTCTCTCTCTCTCTCTCTCTCTCTCTCTCTCTCTCTCTCTCTCTCTCTCTCTCTCTCTCTCGTTGCTGCGAAATAAATACACGTTTAAGTTGAACACAAATTAGCTTTACAGCCCGTGTGTGTGTGTGTGTGTGCGTGTGTGTACGTGTGTGTACGTGTGTGCGTGTGTGTGTACGTGCTCTCAGGACACACGGTACACAAGCCGGTTTTATCTCCCTCTGGGCATGTTTAGCAAGCAGGCTGCCCATTGGTCGCTGGGTGTGTTGTCTTAAACCTGATTGGTCATTGAATATATTGTTTACAAGTTCATTGGTTGATGATATGTTGTGGTGGTTCTAAAAGGGCTGTGATTGGCTCGATTATAGATGCTCCAGGACACCCTACCAGCCAATCACAATGGAATTTGAAAGATGATTCAAACACTAAATTGAGAACTCATACGAGACCAGAACTTGCAACGATAAATGGTTAGGTGATTAGGCAAATAAAATTCATCAAGGTCTCCTCCTCTTCTTCTTCCTCCTCCTCCTCCTCCTCCTCCTCCTCCTCCTCCTCCTCTCCTCCTCCTCCTCCTCCTCCGCCTCCTCCTCCGCCTCCTCCTCTGCGAACTGGAGAGGTCAACACTGACTACATTATGTCTGGTGTTGAGGTAAAACAGAGGAGAGAGAGAGAGAGAGAGAGAGAGAGAGAGGAGAGAGAGAAGATAAAAGGCATGATATTGTGCAAAAAAAAAGATAAAAAGAGAGGTATCAGCCTCTCGCTGGACACCTAAAAGGAAGGGCAGGGAAGGTAGCGAAAAAGAAAAGGATTGAGACTGAAAGCAGAAGAAAAAGGAAAACAGAAAAAATCTATATCTTTTTTTATTATTATTATTATATTATTATTATTATTATTATTATTATTATTATTATTATTATTATGATGTCTTTAGGCCTCAGCAGGTAGTCAAGTTCTCGCAAGTCACCCTTCCATTAGTACATCGTTGAAACTGATAACAAAAAAAAGAAAACGGCGTGAGGGTGTCGACTCCTTGGTTAAAACAGGATAGTGTCAGGGAGGGCGCCAAGGGGGGGTAGGGGTGGAGAGAAGAGGACACACCCCTTTCTTCCACCTCCCTTTACCCCTTCCCTTACCTTTCCCCAACCCTTTCCTTCCCTTACCTTACCTTACCTTACCTTACCTTACCTTACCTTACCTTTTTTGCTCTTTTCCTCCTCTCTCTCAGACTTTTCATCAATTATTTCCTTATTTTCCTCTCCTCGACTCCTTCCTTCCTTCCTTCCTCCCTCCCTTCCTCTCCCTTATCTTACCCCTAAAGCCTCTCTCCCATCCATCCCTTCCTATCTCTCCTCCCTCCTTCCCTTAACCCTTCCCTTTCTTCCCTCCCATTTCTCTCCACATATCAGACTGAAGCCTTTCGTTTACCCTTGAAAACAGGACTGTGGTGGGGGGGGGGGGGGGCGTGAAGTTGAGGGCGCGGGGAGCAGGTTCGTGAGGGGAGGAGGAGGAGGAGGAGGAGGCTGAAGAGGGAGAAAGGGAGGGAGAGGAAAAAGAACTCGACAACTTAGCAAGGAGGGTGAGAGAGAGAGGTGAGAGTGAAAGGAGGATGCAGGGTGAGGGCGGTGTAGGTGTAGGTGTGGGCGTGGGCGTGGGCGGGTTTGTGTGTTGCATCGTGAGCCAGTAAAGGTTGTGTTCTCTCTTCGGAGCCGCCTCAACCAGACCAAATTTGTGTCATAACCTAAAAAGTCACCCACACACGTCCCCTTTCCAGTGCCTTTTACTCTCTCTCTCTCTCTCTCTCTCTCTCTCTCTCTCTCTCTCTCTCTCTCTCTCTCTCTCTCTCTCTCTCTCTCTCTCTCTCTCTCTCTCTCTCTCTCTCTCTCTCTCTCTCTCTCTCAATACCCTGTCTGTCCTTCGCCTCGTGTTATTGTCCCCAAAGAGATCGAGACACACACCTCTCTCTCTCTCTCTCTCTCTCTCTCTCTCTCTCCCTCCCTCTCATCCCTCTCTCTCGCTCTTTCTCTCCGCTCACACCCTCTCACTACCTCCCTCTTCCCTCCTCTCACCCATCTATCATTCTATTTCTAGCTACACTTTACCTCCCTCCCTCCTCCCTCTCCTCCCTCTCATCCCTCTCGTTCCAGCCATGTAGCTTCCCTCTCTCCTCTCTCTCTCTCTCCTTCTCTCTCTCTCTCCTTTCCTCTCTTTCCTCCCACCTCCTAGAGCGCCCAGCAGCAATCATCTTAAGTGAAATGGAAAGTTATTGAGAGAGAGAGAGAGGAGAGAGAGAGAGAGGTTCATTTGTTATTCTTTTTGTTGTTTTATGTTCAAGTTTGGTAAGTTATTTTTTTTTATTATACTTCATTTTTTTCATATAAAGTTTTTTTTGTGTGTTATTGTCTTAATTTTTTTTTCTATTTTCTGTTTGTAGTTTTTTTTATTATTAATTTTTTTTTTGGTTACACTTTATTTATTTTTTTTCATTTATAAAGTTCACAGAATTCTTTATATACATTTTTTTTTCACTCACTCACTTTCTTTCACAATATTAACTCATCTTTTCTCTCATTATTCCTTATCATCCTCCTCACTATCACCATCACCATCACTTTCACCCCATCCTCACCCCTCGTAGCCTCACCTTCACCCCACACATCCTCCCCACCTCATTTGCATCACCTCCTCATCTCCCTCCTCATTGCCTTACCTCCCACTACCTATCCTCATCTCCCTTCACCCCCCTTCACCCCCCCCCATTCCGCCTGATCACTGATGCTGCCTCTGTCCGCTAGAATACATTACGGATGCGTGTGATTTATGGCCGGTTGTCGGGGAGTCGGTGGTCGGGGGTCGGGAAGGAAAATCTGCCCCTTGTGTGTGTGTGTGTGGGTTGGGGGGGGGGTTGTGTGTGTGTGTGTGTGTCTGGAATGGAGGAAGCTGTGTTATAAGAATGAGAGAAAGAGAAAGAGAGAGAGAATAAAAGCAAATATCCCAATAGACAACAATACACACACACACACACACACACACACACACACACACACACACACACACACACACACACACACACCCAACTAGAAAGAAAACATTAACAAACAAACTAAAACAAACAAAATAAAACAAAACAATACGATAGTCATAATTTACATTCCTAAAAATGAGGACAAAATACGAAATAGGTTACGTCACCCTCCATTAGCTCGATCCCATAATCCAATTCGGGATGCAGCTGATCTCTCGCTGCTGCAGGTGCGTTCTAACAGAGCCGTGGTGGTGGTGGTGGTGGAGGTAAGGTAGTGGTGGTGGTAGTGCAATTATTACTATTATCATTATTATCATTCTTAATTTTGTATCATTTTTTGTCTTGTTAACATTTTTTTATCATATTTTCTCACCTTTTTTCATGTCTCATATACCGTAGTTTGCCTTTTTGTGCGATTTCTCCTTACCTTCCCCTCACTTCTGCTTGGAGGGTGAGGGGAAGGAGGGGAAGGCGAGGGGGTATAGTCCTTGACCTTCTCTCTCCTTGCAGCTAAACATAAATATTTGTCGATTTTTCTGTATTATTTAAAGGCTGTTTGCGAGGCGCTGCTTATCACTATCGATCCAGGAGGAAATAGATCTGATTTTTACGGTATTAATAAGGAATTCCCGGGAAGTTATAAGTTTAATAACGGCAAAAGGCTTCTAACCAGCTCTTTTTCATCGGCCTTTTGATCATGTGCCTTCTGAGTATATACGAAAACCACGCACTCTGAGAATATGTTGATTTTTTTATATATATTTCATGCCATGTTGAATATTTACTTGTTAGGTTTGGCTTAGTGAGTGTGCTGAGTGTGGTGGTGACTGTGTGTGTGTGTGTGTGTGTGTGTGGGTGTGTTTTATCAATAGTGTGTGAGTGTTTGAGTTTTGTAGTGTCTCTGAGGGTTAAAACTATGAGTAGGAGGAGGAGGAGGAGGAGGAGGAGGAGCAAGGAGTCGAAATAGTTTGGAGTGTGTAGAGGCAACGATTAGGTGGATGTCATTGTAATAGTAATAGTAGTAGTAGTAGTAGTAGTAGTAGTAGTAGTAGTAGTGGTAGTAGTAGTAGTAGTAGTAGTAGTAGTAGTAGTAGTGGTACTTATTGGCGGGGAAATGTACAGTTAGATGGAGAAAGTGTTGGTGGTACAAAGTTGTGGTGTTGCAAGGAAGGTCAGTGAGTTGTGGTGCTGGTGGTGGTGGTGGTGGTGTTGTACTAGTAATTGTAGTGAATGCATTTGTAGCAGGAACTTGTGGGTGTAATAGCTACAGTAGTTGGTGAATAAGATAACTACTCTCTCTCTCTCTCTCTCTCTCTCTCTCTCTCTCTCTCTCTCTCTCTCTCTCTCTCTCTCTCTCTCTCTCTCTCTCTCTCTCTCTCTCTCTGTTGCATGTGTGAGTATTCTTGCCTTCCTATAGTGCAGTTTGCTTGCTTGCTTGCGTGCCTCTGCAATTATTGATGTGTGTGTGTGTGTGTGTGTGTGTGTGTGTGTGTGTGTGTGTGTGGGTGTGTCTGTGTCTGTGTCTGTGTGTGGGTGTGGGTGTGTGTGTGTGTCCCTGTGTGCGTGACTTTCGTGTGTACCGCAGGACGTAAATTGAAGTGCTTGCATGTTGTGTATCCTAATTGTGTTTGTGTGCGTGGGTGTGGGTGTATGTGTATGTGTGTGCATGTGTGTGTATGTGTGTGCATGTGAGTTTGTGTGAGCGTGTGTTGCAGTATATGTGTTTCTTTCTCACGCTGAAGAGAGAGAGAGAGAGAGAGAGAGAGAGAGAGAGAGAGAGAGAGAGAGAGAGAGAGAGAGAGAGAAAGAGAAAGAGAAAGAGAGAGAGAGCAAGACAGAGACAGAGAGCAATATTTACATAACATTAACCCACATGCAAATCTGTTTATCACACTTTTTAAAACAAACAACATACATATATTACTTAAGATACATAATAAAACACCTTTAATTAATAGTCCTTATCTCTCCCGCAGGTAAGCAAGTAAGGGCGTGTACCTGTGTGACTCACCTGAGGGGGGTGAGGTGAGGGTAGTGGTACAGGTGAGTGAGTTCAGGTGGACTCATGTTCTGACCACCTCTGACTCAGCTCCCGGACACACACAGGTAAGGAGGAGAGGGGGGGGGGAGGGGTGTTACCTGACCTCTCAATGACCTACCTTGGTCTTACTAAGTGGAGTGTGTAAGGCGATATGGTGTGTGTTTATATATATGTGTGTGTGGGGTTGTGACACGTACACACACACACACACACACACACACACACACACACACACCTGTCCACCACCAATTCCAGGTAGTGTTTCGGATCAGAGAATTGAGGTGTTCCTACGACCCTTCCAGTAAATCTTGTTCCTGGAATCGGGTAGAATGATCACCTCAGCACGGCCGTAAATCAAGAGAGAGAGAGAGAGAGAGAGAGAGAGAGAGAGAGAGAGAGAGAGAGAGAGAGAGAGAGAGAGAGAGAGAGAGAGAGAGAGAGAGAGAGAGAGAGAGAATGTTTGGTAATATATAGACAGATTTGCATATATTAGTTGATTGATTGGTTTATGGAAATGGAGAATGCGATAGAGAGAGAGAGAGAGAGAGAGAGAGAGAGAGAGAGAGAGAGAGAGAGAGAGAGAGAGAGAGAGGCCTTGATAGAGTAAGAGCACCTCCCTTTCACCCTTAAAAGAT
>JAPQNM010000023.1:3678491-3698491 GCA_029783475.1 Metacarcinus magister
GGAGGTAGAGGAGGAAGAGGAAGAGGAGTGGCAACGGAAGTGAATAAAATGTTCTTAAGAGTATTTAAGCGAATCTGCGAAAATCTCCTGAGAGAGAGAGAGAGAGAGAGAGAGAGAGAGAGAGAGAGAGAGAGAGAGAGAGAGAGAGAGAGAGAGAGATAAGTGAAGGCAATTGGAAGGAAGTAAGATAGTTTCGTGGAAGAGTGAAATGAAGAAGGAAAAAAAGAAAGAAAAGAAAGTTAGGAAATTGTAATTGATTAAGATGGAAGACGTGAAGAAAACTGAATAAAAAGATGAATAATAAAAGAAAAAAAAAGAAACATTTATAGTCAATTAAAGAAAAAGAAAGAATAAGAAAAATAGCAATAAAAAAAAAAATAAGAGAAAAAAAAGAATCGCTCGTTAAGGGGAAAAAAAACAATACCACGGTTTAGTTTTTTCCCCTTTTTTATTATTTTTTCCCTTTTAGCGGCCGGGTCCGGGTCCGGATCGTACACACACACCATTTCCGGAACCGTAGTAACCAATCACGTCTTCGGATCAGGATTTCCAATATTCACTTAAGTTGAAGTATTCCGGAAAATTGTCGAACTGAACGAAATCTTTACTCTCTCTATTTCTCTCTCTCTCTCTTTCTTTCTTTCTCTCTCTGTGTATGTAAGGGAAAGAAAAGAAAAAAAAAGCGGTAAATAACAAGGAAAACATTGCACAGAAGGACGTAAAGAGGAAGAGGAAAAAAGAGGGAAACAGGAACACCGTAAGGAAAAAGGGAAAAAATATAGGTCAGGTCACCGTTTGACAGACCGTTGTATTGTGTGGTCAGCTGGACGGAGGAGGAGGAGGAGGAGGAAGAGGAAGTGGAGGAGGGGTTGATGGTGGTTTTGGAGGTGGACTAAGAAGGAGTGGAGGGTAGGGGGGGTCATGTGTGTTTTAGAGGGAGAGAGAGAGAGAGGTGGGAGGGGGTGGGGTGTGTGACCGCTGATGTTCACTTATTTGACCGAATAATATAGAGCACTGAGATCACGGCGCTGGTCTAGAACTGTCTTTCTGTCTCTATTAGTCTGTCTGTCTATTGAAGAACTCTTATTTATTTATTTATTTATAGTATTTATAATTCAAGTCATGTATACAACCAACTAATATGATAATGTAATAATAATAATAATGATAATAATAATAATAATAGTAATAGTAAAGAGTGGAATTAATTAATCGTAAACTTTCCACTATCGGGATACATAAAATATTAGCAAGAAAACTTTGGAGGAAAATATGTAAAATGCTGATTAAATTCCCTTTGAGTCTGAAAAATCTTGGAAAAGTGACTCTTAGACCAACTTCATCTTTTTTCCCTCCTCCTCCTCTTCCTCCTCCTCCTCCTCCTCCTCCTCCTCCTCCTCCTCCTCCTCCTCCTCCTCCTCCTCCTCCTCCACTGAGCTTGAAGAAAACACATCCTCTTTAAAAACATGGAAGTGTCGACGCCGTTCGTGATATATTTGAGTTGCACGCCTTGTGGTAGCCATTCTGACCTCCTCCTCCTCCTCCTCCTCCTCCTCCTCCTCCTCCTCCTCCTCCTTCTCTTCAACTAACTCATACGTCCTCACATTCCTCTTACACACACACACACACACACACACACACACACACACACACACACACACACACACACACACACACACACACACACACATCTTTCCCCGTCCCCTTCTACAAACTTCACAAACTTACTTCACCTCACATCTCACTCTCCCTTACCCCTTCAAGCCTTCCCCTCCCTCACCCCTTCCACGCCCTTTACATTACCACACACCCTTCACACCTCCTCCTCCTCCACGCCCCCCGCCCCCCCGCAGACCCAGAACGGCCCTCCTGTGGTAAAACCTTCGTGGCTGTTGCTGACGGAGACAAATGCGCATCTTGAACCGCTGCGTCAGGTTGAATCCCAACTCAACACCATTATTGCCGCTCCTTCCTTCATCTCGTGGCTTCTTGGGTCGATTTTACCGTCACGATTCTTTCATGTCTCGGGGAATTTCAAACTGTTTTCCGTGTTGTGCTGATGATGGCCGATGCGAGGCTGTTTATTGGATGCCGCCCGACGGATGGGTGAGGTAACAGAGGCGTGAAATTGGTGGATTGACTGTTTTGCATGTGGGCGCAGCGAGAGCCTGGCTAGAGACGCGCCTGAAGCCCAATCACGGCGGTGCATCGGGCTGCCTGCGGGGACGGACGACAGAGTGAGAGACGAGGGGCGACGACGAGGGGAGACTCAGACAGAGGAGGGAGTGAAAGATTGCGGCAACGGGTGGGTGTGGCAGCAAGGCTGGGCATAGAGTGAGGGGAAGACGTGAGGGTGAGGGGAAAGGGTGACAACATAGCGAGCGAGACGGGCGGAGGAAGGTTTACGGAACAGAAACCTAACCTTTCATTCCTCTCCCCTTCAAGACAGTAGGGAGGATCAACACCTCAGACACAACTCACACTAACACGCCACAATTACCTCATAACAAACAGTGTCACGCCACCAAGTAACAATACACAGACGTCAAGGGAGTTCAACGATTCCAGGGTTGCATAATTGACATGCCATCTTAACACACCCAGCACACCCACCCCCCACGACCCGCTCAGATCCCCCTAAAGCGTGTCTGTAGCTTCTTGTTACGTGTCTGCCACCTTCAGTTACGTCTCAGTCTCCTAAAACCGAGCTAAGAGGGCGTAGCAGTATCACACAGCGCAGTAAGCTCACCGGACTGGTTTCCCGGCAAGACACACGCGCACCAACCTTGCCAATACCCGGTGTGAGTTCCCTCTTTGCATTGTTAAGTCTTGTGATTACACGTGGAGCTCCGGGAGTGGTGGGGATGACATAGGTGTTTACGTGACACTGAGGCTTTACATTCCCACCAATTGTCTCACATCTCCCTTAGTCTTGTCCTTGTTATATGTGTTGACGAGGCGACGAGACGAGGTAACGAGGTAGTGGTGTTAAGTTTCCTACAAGTGGGTTTTGGTGTTGACTAAGTGACTTCATTTTTGTGTGTGTGTTACTTGTGTGTCAATAGAGTGGAATGAAAGCGTGACGTGTTCCTAGGGTGTAGTGAAGGGAGGGAAGACGTGTGGGTTGTATATTAGGGTGATGTGGGGCAGGGTGAGGTCAGGGCAGGGGTTAGGGTGTGTGTGGGGAGCAAGGGCAGGGTAGGGAGGGGCCAAGTAAAGCAGGGACAAGCAGGGTTTTCTTGTTTTTGTATTTAAATGAGGATTTATGAGTGTGTTATGCCGTGACTGCTTGTCTTCCCCCATCACGCACACGCACACACACACACACACACACACACACACACACACACACACACACACACACACACACACACACACACACGGACATTTCAGGTTATCTCCCATCCTCATCCCTCCTTCGCTCGTATCTGAAACGGGACTTTTAAGATTTCTCTCTCCAAGTTGCGTAAGAGTCGCCGTAAGTCAAGGAAGACAGGCAGGCGGAGGCAACGGGGACGGGGACAAGGACGGGGACGGGGAAGGGAATGGGTGAAGGGGAAGGGGAAGGGGACAGCTGCAGATGGAGGCACTCTTGTCCTAAGCTTTCGAAATCATCCAAGCGTGAAGTCCATTAGATAGAAGAGACGGAGTGCCCGAGCCAAGGGGAAATTTTTTGAGAGAGAGAGAGAGAGAGAGAAGAGAGAGAGAAGAGAGAGAAAATTGCATCACCTATTACTTCCTTCTTTACGAGTTGGAAGATGGGTAGGAGCTTGAGAAATTAAGGAAGGAAGGAAGGCAAGAAGAGAGAGACAGAGAAAGAAGGAAGAGAGTGAGAGAATGCGAGAGAGTGAGAGGAAGGGAGAGAGGCAGTAGCAGCAGGAGGAGTAGGAGTAGGAGTAGGGTCTTGCAACGCTTAACAGACCCCCTCAGCAGTGTAGCCAAGTGAGGGAGGAACAATACTGTGTTAAGGAATGAAGAGTGTGCCGTGTTGCTCTCTTTGTCGTCGCGTCCCGCCTCTCAGCTTTCCCATGTCAAGCTATTTTTCCCCCTCCTACTTTTCCCTCCTACATTGTCCGCTAAGAATAAACGGAGTCTGCTGTTTCCACCTCCCTCACCTTCCTTGCTAAGTTTCCCTCCCGCTGACACCATAACCACTACTATTACCACTACTATTACCACTACAATCACCACTACTGCTACTATCATCACCCAAGCTTAATTATGTGACTGATAAACGATCCCCTTGCAAACATGGGTGGTATCCTTGCCCCCCTTTCCCCCCCTTCCCCCCCCTCCCGCCCATGTTGCTGTAGTAGTGTGTGTTTCCCTCGGTGACAAACAGTGGGGTTAATGTGGGGGGGGGGAAGGGGTGAGTATAATCCACGGCTGGGCAACCTCACTCACTCCAATTTTTTTTTTTTCTATCAAAGCGATGTATAATTATTGAAACTACAATGTGATGCGTGACTGAAATAATGCGGAGTTTTTTTTATATATTATTATTTTATGGGGGGAGAGGGGGGGGGTTAAGGGGACGTGACAGACAGACAGACAGACAGGTTCATGGTAAAAAATATTAGGGTATAAACTATGAGGGAGACATTGTATTGTATTGTGATAAATGAATGCGGCGGAGTGTCTATATACCCTCACCGCGGCCTACTCACACTCAGACAATACCTCAGAAGGCGGGCTGGTGTACCGACTAAACTGGACTACATTATATAAACACGAAGGCATGGTGTGTCGGCGGAGCGTGAAGGGGAGGCAAGGCAAGGAAGGGGTGAGGGAAGGGGTGCTGGGTTAGGGCCGCACAGGAAGGAGCTACAGAGGGCGAAGGAATGGGACATGAGTAGGAGGAAGGAGAGGTGGTGGAGGTCTTGGTTGAAAGTAATAAGGCTTGAGGTCAGTGACACTTGGGTCCTTTAGATGCGTCAGCCTTAGAGACTCCCAGCTGTATGGAGACCTCAATCACCCAGTCCTTCCCTACTTTAGTCTAATCCTGTCTGAGTAGGAGTGGTGATGATGATGGTGATGGTGGTGGTGATGAGTGGAGGAGGTAAGGGTGGTGTGTGGTGAGTCCTCCGTTATGCAAGGCGTGGGTAAGGTGTCTCCTGGTGGGTGTTACTCATTACTCTAAGGCGCAGCGCGTGTCCTGAAGTTGAGTAAGGACGTGTGTACCGCCAAGACACACCACAAGACAACCATGAGTAGTAGGATGTGTAGGATGCCTAGGATTCGTCTTGGAGGGCTGTAGGACTGGAGGGCTAAGGATGTACACGACGCCCCATTCATCAGCTACACAGGGCAGGGCAGGGAAGGGCTGCGATCAGGTCTTTGTATGCAGGGTCGACTATGGCTCGAGGCTGGTCCCCTGGTAGAGCCTGGAGCGGTGTTCTTAGCGGCGGCGGCTTTGTGTTAGTCTCCGCGTCTAATGAACAAGGCAGCGGCAACAAACAGCGGCTGTCGATGAGGCGCAGATACCATTGAGCGGGGAAATAACGTGGATTTACCAATAACCAAAAAAAAAAAAAAGGAATATTGTTGAGTGGCCGTTAAGTGCCTGGAAGTGAAGGAGAGAGAGAGAGAGAGAGAGAGAGAGAGAGAGAGAGAGAGAGAGAGAGAGAGAGAGAGAGAGAGAGAGAGAGAGAGAGAGAGAGAGAGAGAGAGAGACACGAAGGCGCTGGAGTGGGAAGGAGGGAAGGGAGGATAGGGTGAGGGAGTGAAGGAGGGGTGCAGGGTGCCTTCGCATCAGTCTGCCCTGTGGGGGGGGCGGAGAAGCCTGACTGTGTTAGCTCCGGGGTCGTTCACGCTGATGCACGGCTGTCGGGAAGGAGGAAGCGGGCTGTCTAACCCCTTCGGCGCCTTCTGTCGGGCGGTGTCGGGCGGTGTCGGGCGTGTGTGAATCGGGTCTCCGTGCACAACAACCTCGTAACTCAAAGGCCAGAACGATGGTGTCAGGAAATTTAGCTTCAGGTTCTATCATTCTTGTAAGGTAGTGAGGTAGGCACGGTGGGGGGCCTCTACCTGCCTCAGTGTGATGGCAGCAGAGGGAGGGAGGGAGGGAAGGAGGGAGGAAAGGCAGTGTATGGAGGAGACAAAGGGAGGAGAGTGGAGGAACGGGACGGAGATGACTCTGCTGGGTAGGATTGCAAAGAAAACAATGCAACAAAGCACCAATAGATGTTTTAAGATGAGAGAGAGAGAGAGAGAGAGAGAGAGAGAAACACAATCCATTCGTAGCACAGGAAGTTATATATTTTATACATAATTAAAGGACCGGAAGTAGTAAATAACATTTCTTGAAGGTGAAAAATAAATTGCCGTAACAGTGATTGTGGTGGTGTTTTCATAATAGTAATAGTAGTAGTAGTAGTGGTAGTAGTGGTGGTGGTGGTGGTGTATAATGTCAACAACAATGATGATGCAACACCTTTATCATTTAATTTAATTCAGTCACATTGTTTTGTTTTCTTTCATCCCTCGAGTGTCGCATACGTATTAGTGTCACCTGTTGTTCCTTGCATCCTCTCTTAACTCATCTTTATTCACTCTTACGACATTTCCTTCCCATGCTTCTCCATCTCTACTTTCCACTTCCTTAACATGATTTTAAATGTCTTCCTTCACTTTATCCTCATCCTCTATTTCTCTCTCTTATTCTCCTCTTCTCACTTTCTCTTTACTCCCATCCCTTGGTCCTTCTCTCTCCTCCTTATTCTCTCCTCCCTTCCTTTCTCAGTTCATGTCTGTCTACTTACAATGACGAATCTTTGCCTGAGACAAATACATATGTAAACACTTGTTCTTTCCTTCCTCTCTCTCTCTCTCTCTCCCTCCTTCCTTCCCTCCTTCCTTCCTTCCCTCCCTCCCTCCCTCCTTCTCTCGTAAATAATGTGAACAGACAGTCTTCTACCTTTCCTTCTTCCTTCCTTCCTTCCTTCTTCCCTCTCTCCCTTCACCTCTTCCCACCTTGTAATTAATGTAAGCAGGTAATCCCTTCTTCCCTTCCCTAGTTCACCCCTTCCCTTCCCTACCTGTAATTGATACGGCCAGGTAAATCATCCCTTCTTTTCCTTCACTTTATTCTACATGCGTGTTATTCATCTTGTTTTATTTTTAGTTTTCTTTCTGTTCCCTTACATAAATTTTCTTTTTTTTTCATTTTTTTCTATTACTTATTTTCATTCATATACTGAACTTCACAACTCTCTCTCCTCTTCTTCCTCTTCTTCCTCTTCCTCTACAGTTTCGTGTGTGCAGCGATACTTAGGTGGTGCAGGTGTGCAGACAGGTGTGGGAGAGAAGCAGCACACCTGGTCACTCCCTCCACACCTCCCTCCTTCCACCCCTCAATTCTCTCTCTCACACACACCTTTCCCTTCTACCTCTTCCTGTTTTTCTTGTTCCTTTTAAACTTATTTCACTGTATTTGAGGTTATTTTTTGGCGGTTTAATATAAGTTGAAAGTTAGTTTTTATCTATTACGAATATAGTGATGCATATATTATGGTTATTTTTCCAACTTATTACTCCTTTTTTTGCATCATTTCATTCATTTAAAATATATGAAAAGTTTATTCTGATATCCGATATACAGGAAGTGATTTGGCAACAGTGTGAGTGACGTCAAGTGGTTATTCATACACTAGAGGGAGGAGGAGGTGGTGGTGGAGTGGGTGGAGGAGGAGGAGGAGGAGGAGTGGTCTTCCTTCCACCCACCCACCCACCCATTCATCTACATTCATCCATCTTAATCACTCACTCTCATTCATGTTCTTATACTCAACAAACTCATGACAATAACTGTGCTTACTCATCCACTCATTGGAACACCCTGCTCCTCCTCCTCCTCCTCCTCCTCCTCCTCCTCCTCCTCCTCCTCCTCTGACACATCTTTCCTCCTCTCATTCTCCATTCATCCCACGTATAATTTTTCTTATCATCCACACTTTCTCCTCCTCCTCCTCCTCCTCCTCCTACTACTACTACTACTACTACTACTACTACTACTACTACTACTACTACTACTACTACTACTACTACTACTATTTCTTCCCCTTTCCCCTCGTCACCTCTTCCCTCACGTGTCCAATCTTCTCTCACACCCCTGCTTATCTCTCTCCTCCATTATTTTCTCTCCAAACTCCTCGTGTCATTAGTTTCTCTCCTCTCCCTCTATTTAGTGTTTGTCAACCTCGCCCTGTCCGTGTGTGTGTGTGTGTGTGTGTGTGTGTGTGTGTGTGTGTGTGTGTGTGTGTGTGTGTGTAAAGGGGAGGTATTTAAAATTGTTAATTCATTACCACCACCACCACCTCTCTCTCTCTCTCTCTCTCTCTCTCTCTCTCTCTCTCTCTCTCTCTCTCTCTCTCTCTCTCTCTCTCTCTCTCTCTCTCTCTCTCTCTCACGAATCTTTTTACTCTCTCCTCCACCCCTTTTTTAAACCCAACCTCCTCCCCTTTCCCTCCCTTTCATCCCCTCCCCTTCACCCCTTCCAAGCTCCCCTTTGCCCTTGCATCGCCCTTCATCCCCCTTCACCTCCCTTTACCACCCCAGTAAACATATACAGGAAGAGCCCCCTCCCCCCCCTTCCTCCCCTTCCTCCCCTGCAGATAACCTTCCCCCAAATCCTTTCCCTACACCCTCTTCCGCATTAGCACCCCATCACCCCATCACCCCCATCACCCTCACGCAGGTAGAATGACGCACAGGTAACAGGTGGATAAATAGGAAGTAGGAGATAGATGAATAAATGATAAATAAAGGATAATGAAAGAGGATAATATTTAAGAACGAAATGAAGATGTGAGAGACGAATGAATGAATGAGTGAATAATTAAGGGAAAATAAGGAAATAGATGAATGAATTGGGAAACAGATAAGGTGAATAAATATGGAATAAGTGATACAAGGGGATGAATGATGCTGACATACCTGGCTTAATTAATAAATGTGGAACCAATGAAACAGGTGTGAAGGGGAAACAGGTGTGAGGAAACTTGTGATTATAATATTAGGATTGAATTTCCTTTTCTCTTTTATATCTAATTCGCATCAAACCTTTTTTTTTTCCCTCTAATCCCGTTCTATTTTTCCTCCTCCTCCTCCTCCTCCTCCTCCTCCTCCTCCTATGTCCTTCCTCCTTTGTTCTCGCATCCTTCCCTCCTCCTCCTCCTCCTCCCCTAAGCCCGCATCCTCCGCCCTCTAGTTTCCTCCGTCTCTCCTTCTCTCCTTCCTCTCCTCCTCCTCTTCTTCCTCTCCTCCTCTTCTTCCTCTCCTCCTCTCGCACGCAGGTGTGCATCCGGTGTCTCATTGTTTTAATCACAGGAAGAGGTAAGGAGGAGGAGGAGGAGGAGGAGGAATAAATTCAGAGGAAAGGAGAAAGGACAAAAACACTAAAAGGGGAAAATAGAAAATAGTTTGAAGGGAAATTTTGTTTAGGAAAAAAAATGCATGAAAGTAAAAGATGAGAATTAGGTTATAAATGGAATGAAAGAGGAAGAAATGTATAAGTGATAGTTAGGGAAAACAAGAAGGTAAGGGGTGGAGGAATATAAAGATGTCCAAAGGGGAGGAGGAGGAGGAGGAGGAGGAGGAGGGAGGAGGGAGGAGGAAAAAGAGGAGAGGGAGAAGGGAGGGAAAAACAGGTGAGGGAGGAAGGTGGAAAGATTTTGTTCTGTCAGGTGAGTTTCCTCTTGTGAATTTCCTGTACACCTGCCTTTACTTCCTCTAAATTAATGGACGTACACACACACACACACACACACACACACACACACACACACACACACACACACACACACACTTCTACAGTAAAAGTGAAGGAAATGGAGGATGCATGTCTATAGAAAGCTTTTGAAAACGGAGAAAGGCTTGCATTACTCTCTCTCTCTCTCTCTCTCTCTCTCTCTCTCTCTCTCTCTCTCTCTCTCTCTCTCTCTCTCTCTCTCTCTCTCTCTCTCTCTTTCTCTTTCTCTTTCTCTGGACAATTATCTTTCCCTTGTAGTTTTATCTCATTATCTTTTTTCCTTCTTTTCAATTTACTCCCTGTTTTTTTTATCTTCTTCCTCCTCCTCCTCCTCCTCTCTTCTCTTTATTTTTACTCTTCCCTCTTCTCCCTTCTCTTATTTTCCTTGCTGGCTTTATATTGTGCTTTCTTCCTTTCCTCCTTTCGTTATTTTTATTGTTTATTTCCTTTATACTTTTCCACTTTCTTTCCCTTCCCTTCCTTTATTCCCCTTTCGTGTCCTTTCATTCCACTTTCATTCTTTCCATTTCTTAAGATTTCAATGTTTACTCAAGTTCTTTTTTCTATTTTCCTTTCCCCTCAAATCTTTATAATCCCTCTTGTATTTTCCATTCCCTCCTCCTCCTCCTCCTCCTCCTCCTCCTCCTCCTCCTCTTCTCCTAGTCTCACAGCATATATTTTTTCCTGTCTCCTTCCTTCTTTCCTTCCTTCTTTCCTTACTCCTCTCCTATACCACAAGAAGGCAAGGAGGGCAGAGCAGGCTTCCTCTTGTCTCTGTTTGTCCTTTTGCGTGTCTCTGGCCATGTTTGGAGGGAGAGAGAGAGAGGGAGAGGGAGGGAGAGAGGGAGGGAGAGATTTAGGGTAAGGCACGTTGGGATAAGGAGTGAGAGGTGGAGACAGAGTTTGGAGAGAAAATAAGAGAGAGAGAGAGAGAGAGAGAGAGAGAGAGAGAGAGTTGATTAAGAGAATTTACGACGAAGACAAACTAATTTCGAAATGGATCGCCAGAGGGTGTTCCGAATCGTCTCCAATCGCTAGGGTGAAATTCGAGGTGCCAGCGGGTGTCCTTCTCATACATATTCACCCTTAATCTCCCTGGCACTCCCTCCCTCACTCACCCACTCACTCTCTCTCTCCCTCTCTCCCTCCACCCTTCAAAACTCTCCACATCTGTCACTCTCCCTCTGTCTCCTCACTTTATTCTTTTCAGTCCCTCTTGATGCAATAAATATACATCTCATTCCCTCTTCCTCCTCCTCCTCCTCCTCTTCCTTTCTCTCTCTTATTCACTTTCCACTTTTCTCTCTTCCTTTCCATATCTTCCTTTGTATTCTGAATGTTGTCCTCCTCCTCCTCCTCCTCCTCCTCCTCCTCCTCCTCCTCCTCCTCCCTTTCTGCAATGTCATCGGATTTTCTACATTTTAATTCATCCTCCCTCCTTTCTTCCCTCCTTCCTTTCCTCCTTCTCTCCTTCCCTCCTTTTTTCCTCTCCTTTCTTCCCTGTCTCTGTAATCATCTTTCCCGTTGATTTCTCTCTGTCCTTGGTGATCATGAAGGAGGGAAGGAGAGGACGAAGGAGGGAGGGAAGGGAGGGAAAGGGAGGAGGGAAAGGCAGGTGAGTTAATTGAGGAAGAAGTGGTAGATAAGAGGTGTAGCATAATTTTTTTTCTCTCTCTTTCTCTTTCTCCTTGTGTCCTTCTATCCTCTCCTTCCTTCCTTCCTTCCTTCCTTCCACCACCACTACCTTGACCTCTCACCTTAGTAGCCACCGGTCAACACCACCACCACCACCACCACCACCACTACTACTACTACTACTACCCTATATTAATTCATTCCTAAGGGTGCCACGCTGGGCGCCTCCTGTCTGCTGGTACAAAGGGGACAAGGGAAGGCGGTGTGTCGTGGCTCTCAGCGTGGGGTGATTCAGAGCCAATGAGCCTTGATAAGATGTGAAGGAGACAATACGACTCCTAGCGGAAGAACATCAGAGGAGGAGGAGGAGGAGGAGGAGGAGGAGGAGGAGGGAGGAGGAGTAATATTGTTGAGGATTATCTGCTTTTTCGGGTCTCTTGCCATAGTAGTAGTAGTAGAGAGAGAGAGAGAGAGAGAGAGAGAGAGAGAGAGAGAGAGAGAGAGAGATATTTCCTTGGTATAAAGTTTTGATATCTCCATCCTATACTTTTCTCTCCACCTCCACCTCCTCCTCTTCTTCCTCTTCCTCCCAATCTTCTCCTCCTCCTCCTCCCACTTTTTGCTTTAATCAACTGTTCAATGTCACGATGGAAGGAACAAGTTAGTAACGGCGACAGTACCCTACCACACCCTACCACACCCTGCCCTGCCCTGCCCTGCCCTGCCCTGCCCCGCCTCTCCCCTCTCACCCCTGCCCCTGTTCACCCTCACCCCTGTCTGCCCCGCCCTGCTGAGTGTCTTGAAGGGTCAGCAGGCGTGGCTCGAAGGACACTCTCTTGGTCTGGATCTAGTTCATCTTGCCCTTTGTGTGTGTGTGTGTGTGTGTGTGTGTGTGTGTGTGTGTGTGTGTGTAGAGTGAAGGACGGACGAAGTATTGGCTCGTGTTGTAAATCTTTTCTTTAATTACGGGTCACACACACACACACACACACACACACACACACACACACACACACACACACACACACACACACACACACTTCCTGCAACACTCAACCATAAATAAACACTTGTCAATTCTTTTCTTTCACCTTCGTCGTTCTTTTCAATATTTCACCTCGTCACTAAATCAATGATCAGCGTCACACGTCACACCTAGTCACCTGTAGTAGTAGTAGTAGTAGTAGTAGTAGTAGTAGTAGTAGTAGTAGTAAAGTATCAAGTCATTCAGGTTTAAGTGGTCATAGCACCGTGTTGTGTGTATCCTTGGTTCATACACTCCACAATAGCGAACGTTTCCTGGCATTTTTCCCATCCATTCACACTTCCCTCATTTTCACCTGGAAGACAGTTGTTACCAGACTTTGAAGTAGCATCCTGGAGCCTGGGCAAGGAGGGGGGAAGGGAGGAAGAGAGGGAGGGAGAGAGGAAGAGAGGGAGGGAAGGTTAAGGTGACAATACAATATGTCTCTTGTTTGTTTGATTATGTGATATTTAACCTTGTCTTTTCCTTCCTCCTGCAGGTAAGTCGTTGTGTCATGGAGGGATTTGTTGCGGCGAGTCAATGGTTGTCACAGGTAAGTCCTCTAATGACGTGGCCTTGAAGCAGCTAAAGGTATGTCAAGGCGAGGTAATAAGAGACAGAAAGGGTTAGGCAAAAGGTCTTTAAAATCTTTCTCTGTAGTTGTGAATTCATTTTTGTTTTAGTGTATTTAGAATTTTGTATTTATGAATCTATTGATGTTGTAGTGTCATCAGGAAGTACATGTCCTCAGTTATCCCTAGAGGTCCTTAGAGATCCTTTGAAATCCTTATCTGTTGCATCTGTTGTCTCCTCCGGAAGGTGAGAGTCCGTAAAAGTCTTTGGAATCCCTTGGAGCGTGGTGGTATAGGTTCTTCAGGAGGCAGGTGTCCTTGTGATCCCTTTAAAGTCTGTGGTAGGTGGAAAAAAGGTGTAGCTTTCATGAGGGAAGGTAAAAGGTCGCAGGGTTGGAACTGGTCTCGATGGGTTGAGTTGAGCAGATTCTGTGTGGCGCGCGAGGCTCCGGTGGCAGGCGAGGAAATGAGATACGATAAAACAGGAAATAGAGAGGAAAAGCAAAGCAAAAAGGAGAAGAGGTGAGAATACAGGAGGAAGAGAATATGAGGAGTATAACGTAAATACTTAAGCTTAATAACCTTGAAACTCTGAATTTAGAGGTTAAAAGGAGAGGAAAAAAGTATGAAATGTTTGGAGGGTGAAAAAAATGTATGAAAGGATATGAATGTAACACACACACACACACACACACACACACACACACACACACACACACACACACACACACACACACACAGGCCGCATAGCCCGCCCCGCTCACGTCTCCTCACGAGGGCAAAATATTTATAAATGTTTGGCGCTCTTTGTCGAACTTGCTGAAGCCATTAGTCCCAGCCACCCGGAGGCGCCCACACTGGCAGCCGCAAGTCTTCCTCCTCCTCCTCCTCCTCCTCCTCCTCCTCCTCCTCCTCCTCCTCCTCCTCCTCCTCCTCCTCCTCCTCCTCTTTCCTACCCTAAGGCCTCGCTTTGGAACGGAATGGTAAAGACCGTAACTTGTTTCTCATTCTTGTGCAGAAATAATTGCTGACGCACGCCCTCCATGACTGTGTGTATGTGTATGTATGTATGTATGTATGTGTGTTGGTGTTTGTGGGTACGTGTGGAAAAGCGCAAGATGGCTGCCATGTCTGTCCTCACTTGCCCATAAACACTTGCGAAAGTTTCCAATTTCCCTGAGCTAATATCTGCGAGGAATCCGTCCACAAGCCTCCTGTGCCTTCAGGCTGATCGAGGGCTTTCCTCTCTTCCTCTCCTCCCTCCATCCTTGTCCTCTTGTCTTTCATTCCTCCCCTCGCTCTCTTTTCTTACCATCCCTCCGCCAATCCTCTTTCTCCCCTCCTTCCCTCCTTCCCTCCGTCGAGTCATCAACGAGTCTGTATCGAAGGAGAAAAAAAAAAATCGAGGTTTAGTTTGCCAAGTTAGTGATATAGATTGCCTCATTAATGCTCAGCCCTTGGCATTAATGTTCTTCCCTTTCATAAATTGCAAACTTCGACTGCGGTTAGAAAATGCTCCCTTGAGGCAGGAGGAAGAAGAGGAGGAGGAGGAGGAATAGTAAGTGAAGAAGATAGATGAGGAGGTAGGTAAATGGCATAACAGTGATGGAGAAGGTGAAAAAGGACAAGGAGGATGAGTATGAGGGCAAGGAGGAGGATTACAAAGGTTTCAGGAAGAGGAGGAAGGAAGAGGAAGAAGAGGAGGAGGAGATTCTCACTTAAACATACAGGGCTAAGCTGAGGCAAACACTTGGAAAACCAGTGACGTAAATTGCTGTTCGTGACTTGTAATGAAACTCAGTCCTTTTCATTTCCAGGAGAATTAATTATTGTAAGCTTTAAACTGCAACTGAGGTGTGTGATATATGAATGGAAATGTGTATTATTTTATTATTTTATTGTTTTCCTTTTATTTTCTTGGAGGCAGAGTAGAGGAGGAGGAAGAATAGAAGGATGGGAGTGAGGGAATGACGGGGGGAAAAAAGCAAGATGGAATGAGTGATGAAGGGAGAGAGAGAGAGAGAGAGAAGGGGAATAAATAATGAGGAAAGTAGTGAATAAGGAAGGGATGAATGAAAGAATGAAGGAAATTGAGAGATAAAATAAGTTAAATAAGAGAGAATGGGGGAGTGAGAGTAATGGATAAGATGAGAATGAGAGACGTAAGTTAGGAAGGAAATGATCAAGGACAGAGAGAATCAATGAAGGAGGAATTGATGAGAGAGGGAAGGAGGAAGAATTGATGAGGAAGAGAATGAGAAGTACAAGTCTCATTATTATCTCAGCTGCTCCTTGTCTTTCTATTATGCAAGAATGAGGTGGATTGTGTGTACAGGAATAGTGTTTGTTGTGTGTGTGTGTGTGTGTGTGTGTGTGTGTGTGTAAGGGGTGGGTAATCGATCCCTTCCATTTACATCTTTCTCTTCCTCAGTTTTTTATTATTGTTCTTGAATTATTCCTCCTCCTCCTCTTCTTCTTCTTCTTCTTCTTCTTCTTCTTCTTCTTCTTCTTCTCCATTATTCATATTATTACTATTATGAATGAAAATATTAACGTATCACTACACACACAAACACACAAGAATTTCAATACAAGGAGAAAATAACAACATTTCTACTCTTGATAACATTCCGCCACCCAACACAGTGTTACTCGCCTATTACCGAACACAAGACAAACATTAAGGCTTCTTCAACACACTTAAGGCGCCTCCAAGTGTTGCGCTGCGGGAGACGGTGTGTGTTCCTTGTATTGCAGACGGCGGGTTAGTGTTACCGTGTGTTGCTAATGGTTGTTGCAGAAGGATGTGAGGTGTGGGGAGCCTTGATGTGTTGTGTTGCAATATTGTGGTCATGGAGCCTCACATGTGCCTCCTCCTCCTCCTCCTCCTCCTCCTCACCGGTTTGTTTAATTTTACGAGTGTTGAAAATAAATATTCTTTTTTCCTCTTTTATTACCTCTCTCGCTTCTCTCTTTTTTTTTCTCTTTTCTCCTTTCTCGTCAATCTCTTTTTCTTTTCTTTTCTTTTTTCATCATCATTGTCATCGTCATCGTCGTCATCGTCATCACTGCTGCGTGTCATTAAGGGTTTTATGACCTAACACTTTATTGCAGTTTTCGCCTCTGTCTTCGTGAGGCGCAAGAACCACTCTTCCTTTTCAATATATATTTTTACAACGAGTGAATAGAAACCTGATTGCAACTCTCTCTCTCTCTCTCTCTCTCTCTCTCTCTCTCTCTCTCTCTCTCTCTCTCTCTCTCTCTCTCTCTCTCTCTCTCTCTCTCTCTCTCTCTCTCTCTCTCTCTCTCTCTCTCTCTCTGTCTCTCTCATTTTTCCTATTTCTTGCCATCAAATTTCACAATCTTCCCTCCCTCCCTCCCTCCCTCCTGTCTTCCCTCCCCTCCCTCCCTCTCTTCCCTCCCCTCCCTTCTGTGGTTCTTCCCCTCATCTCCCCTTTCTCCTCCCCGTTGACTCGCCCTAAGGAGACCACAGTCCAGTTTCTTAATGTCAAACACCTTTTTATCTTCAAGTTCAGATCCAGTTTGACTTGAGAGAAGAAACAGGAGTATGTAACTGCTGCTGCTCTGACTCTCTCTCTCTCTCTCTCTCTCTCTCTCTCTCTCTCTCTCTCTCTCTCTCTCTCTCTCTCTCTCTCTCTCTCTCTCTCTCTCCGTTTTATACAGTTTGTTTCATCAATTATACTATTAAACTTTTTTTTGTCATAGGTGTTTCCATGTAAATAGAATAATATGTTTAATAGTATATATTGCATTGTTTTTTTTTGTTTCCCTTGTTTTATTTGCTTGTAAATATTGTCTGTGAAACCTCGTCTGTTCAGAGTTTTTTTTTTTTTTCAATGAATATTTTTTTTCTCATTCGTGTTGTGTAAATATTACGTTTTGTTTGTGTGTGAAAGAGCGAGAGAGAGAGAGAGAGAGAGAGAGAGAGAGAGAGAGAGAGAGAGAGAGAGAGAGAGAGAGAGAGACAGAGACAGAGAGAGAATAAAAACGTAACGTAATGGTGGAGACAAAGTTCATTTTTTCCCAACTCTTCTCTTTCAAAATCTTCATCCTTTTTATTCTCAATTCTTTCTCTTCCTTCTTCGTCACCATTCTATCTTGTCACGACCTTACACAATCTCCTCCCTATTCTCTCTCTCTCTCTCTCTCTCTCTCTCTCTCTCTCTCTCTCTCTCTCTCTCTCTCTCTCTCTCTCTCTCTCTCTCTCTCTGTATACTAAATTTCTCAAAAGTGGTCGGTATGGACTGAACTCCTAACAAGATCAAACTTCTCCACGTGGGATCTGGCGGGGAAACAGTACCAGGCGTTGAGAAGCGAGTGTAGGGTGAACAAGGTGTGGGTGAGTGGGTGGGATGTGTGTGTGTGTGGGTGTGGGCGTGTGTGGGTGTGTGAAATTCATAAGGGTGAAAGATGGGAGCTGTTTGGGTCCTCATGAATATTAAACGGGGGTCCTCACTCTGTCTTTAGTTAGGTTTGATGAGTTAGTATTCTGATGTTGCCTCCTGCTCTTCCTCCTCTTCCTCCTCTTCTTCCTCCTCCTCCTCTTCTACCTTTTCTTCCTCATAAGTTTGTCTCTATTTCCTTTCAATCTTCTTTCCCTTCTCCCTTTCATCTTCCTTTCATCTCCTCTTTCCTTCCATTCCCTGCTGTATGCTCTCCCTCTTCGTCTCTCTCATGCATCTTTTTTTCCCTCCCTCCTACACGACAGAGAGGGGAAAAAGGGGGTGTCTTTCCCCTCTTTTTTCTTTTTTTCCCTCTCTTCTCTCCCTCTCTTTTTCTCTCCCTCCCTTTCCTCCCCCTCGTGTTTGCAGGTTTGGTAACTAATGTACTTTAGTTTTCCTTTCCCTTGCTCTCTCTCTCTCTCTCTCTCCCCCTCTCTTTTTCCCTCCCTTGTTTCCCTCCCATGAGTCTTTCCTGTCAGCTTGTTACCTCCTCCCCTCTGTTGCCTGTTGCCTGTCCTGTCTATCTATCTGTCTGTCTATTTGTTTGTCTATCTCTGGAATCTTAGTTGCAAAAAAGGGAAGCGCTGGTCAGGTCAGTTTCCCTTCCCCTCTTTTTTCTCTTTTTTTCCCCTGTTTTTAATCATATTGTTTGCCACTTTTGTTGTGTGGTTAAGTAATTATATGATGTATTTTGGACAATTGTATTTTATTAATGTAATGTTTTTTTAATAATAAGAGGAGGAGGAGGAGGAGGAGGAGGAGAAGGAGGAGGAGGAGGGGAATGTGGAGTAAGAGGAGTAGTAATGATGTTATAGGCAGAGTTTGTTAAGCAAGGACCAGGTGTGTGTGTGTGTGTGTGTGTGTGTGTGTGTGTGTGTGTGTGGGTAGAGTTGAAAGTGGTTCTCTGCCTCGATGCCAAGGGGGAAATTACAAAAAAAAGAGGAAAATTACAAAAAGAAAGTTGAGTGAAATTTGTAACAGACCACACAAAGTTACCCTCCCGACGGCGGATAACGAGGAGGAGGAGGAGGAGGAGGAGGTGGAGGAGGAGGTGGAGGAGGAGGAGGAGGAGGAGAAAAAGGAGAAGGATTAGTGGAGTTGAACGGCAAATAAAACAAGAGATGAAAGGAACAAGCGATACACACACACACACACACACACACACACACACACACACACACACACACACACACACGGCGCACGGGTGTAGACTAATAAAAAAGTATATGAGAAAGAGAGAGAGAGAGAGAGAGAGAGAGAGAGAGAGAGAGAGCGCCAAGCCAAGACGCCGGTGACTTGGTACATCCTGAGGCTATTAGTCTACTTTCTCGACCACCAGATTTGGTTACGTCGCCGCCACCACCACCACCACCACCACCACCACCACCACCACCACCACCACCACCACCACCACCACCACCACCACCACCACCACCATCATTATTATCAAACAACAATTACAACACAGCCAGTAGTAGTAGTAGTCATAATCATAATAATAATAACAATAACAATAATAACAATAACATTCTAAAAACTATACATTTCTAACCTATTAATCAAGATATATTTATTTACTTAAGCGGTGAGTCATAACAATATTCTTCTTTTTATCTCCTCTTCAAAATCAAAAAAAAGTATATAAAAAACAGAGCTTGTACCCTTTTACCTGTCCAGATGGTGTCTCCTGTCTCCCCTTACCGTCTACTCCCCTCTACTCCCCTCTACTCCCCTCTCCCAACTCCCCCTTCACTCTCCTCCCTTCTCTCTTCACCCTCTCCCAGCTCCTCCCTTCACCCTCTCTCCCAGCTCCCCCTTTACCCTCTACTCCCCTCTCCCACCCACTCCTCTCCCCTCTCACCCACTCCCGCCTCGCCTTAGTGAATGGAATATCGCCGTCTGGCCTCGCACGCTAATGAATGGTGGAGTCCTTATGGGGAGTGGGAGTGGGAGCGCGGGAAAGTAGTAGTAGTAGTAGTAGTAGTAGTAGTAGTAGTAGTAGTGGTAGTAGTAGTAGGCGCCATCACCTTCTCATCCATTCACTCGCCTCCCCCATCCTTCATCTCCCATTTATCTCACACACACACACAGTATCCTTAGCATCTCCCATAGTAGTTATCTCCCTTATCTCTCATGTTATTCTCCTATTATTCTTCTCCCTCCTTCCTTTCCTCACCTTTTCCTCTCTCTTACATATTATATTTTTAACACCACCACCACCACCACCCACCACCACCACCACCACCACCACATTTTCTTAACACCTCTGTAATACACCTCATCTGCACCTCCCTAGTTTCATCTCCTTCCAGCATCTCTCCTAAGCATCCTTTCTCATTTCCCACCTTACCTATCTCCACCCACCTGTAGCTGTTGGTCTCTCCCCACTCTTCCCACTCTTCCCACTCTTACCACTCACTCCCAGGCAATCTCATCCAACTCCCCCTCCTCTTCCTTCTCCTCCTTGCAGTGCGCTCTAAGACACCTGAGTTAAAAGGAATTACCGTGGGAAAGAAGTGAAAATAGAAGAAGTTGGAAAAGGTTAAAACGAAGGAGGA
>JAPQNM010000023.1:3708491-3715991 GCA_029783475.1 Metacarcinus magister
GGCAGCGGTGGAGAGATGCAAGGCGGCAGGGAGGAAAAACACAGCGGCAGGGTGGCATCAAAACCAAGTCATAATTTATACTTTATTTTACAGTATACTTAATGCCAAGAAAGAGGTGTGTGTTCGTTTGTGTGTGTTGTGCTAGGGATGTGGCTAAGGGGGGTTAGTCTGAAAAAGTTTGGAAACCATTATATTAGAGGATTGAATTCTATGTACTCCTTTGTCCCTTGGTTGAGCGGGACAGGGGCAGGATGGGCGGGGCGTGGGTGGGTGGGTGGGTGGGTGGGCGTGGGAGAGTTATGGGGATGGGCGGCTAAGGTAATGAGGGCTTGTAGGAGCTTAAGGAGGATAATGGCATAATTATCGTAATAGCGGTAAATAGGGGCACCAAAGAGAGAGAGAGAGAGAGAGAGAGAGAGAGAGAGGAGAGAGAGAGAGAGTAACCTTCTTAACCTTGAACGCTGCGTTAACAATACGTACCCAACGCGGTGTCTTCAATTTACTGAGGTGTAATGTTGGACTGTGGGCGTGGGGGGGGGGCGTGGGCGTGGGTGTGCGAAGAGTAGCTGAAGAACCGTCATTACTCACTCCATTGGGACCGACAGCTGGAGGAAGAGGAGGAGGAGGAAGAGGAGGAGAAACAGCTGGTTCCGTCCAACCCAAAGACTTCGCCAGCTGCCGACCCGCCTAGCAGCGACATTCTGGGCCTCGTGTCTCTCTCTCTCTCTCTCTCTCTCTCTCTCTCTCTCTCTCTCTCTCTCTCTCTCTCTCTCTCTCTCTCTCTCTCTCTTGTTTCATATTCATATTATCATTAATTCTATGTATTTTTTCTCTGTATTTCATTTATTTGCTGTAATTGGTTGTATAGTTTTCAGTTTTTTTCTATTTCCGTGATTACTATTATTATTTCGTGTTGTTATTATTATTATTATTATTATTATTATTATTATTATTATTATTATTATTATAAAACCTTTTCTTCTTCTTTACAGGTATGTACTAGAGTGAGTGTGTGGAGGCTCGCCAGGTGTTTCGAGGGTGAGGTAAGTAAGTATAAATACATATATACTCTAGTCTCCCTTTCCCTTAAATATTCGTTCTCAGTTTACCTTAATTCCTAATATTGATACTTAAGTCTTCATTACTTTAAGTTATTTCTTTCCTCATCCTCCTCTTCCTCCTCTTTGTTGTCTTTTATCTAATCGTCTTCCTCCTCTTCTTCCTCCTCCTCCTCCTCTTCCTGTGCTGTTGCCAAGTATCTATGTGTTTGTGTGTCATATACGAAAATTTCTTCCTCCTCCTCCTCCTCCTCCACCTGGGTCACAAACGGTACAGTTGACCACAAGGCGTTTCAGGGGGCGTGAGGTAGGCTATTGGGTGACCGGAGGGGAGAGGGGTGGGAAAGGGGGGAGAGGTAAGAAAATAACCTTTAATTTCTCCTCCTTATTACTACCATTACTACGACTACCTCTCTCTCTCTCTCTCTCTCTCTCTCTCTCTCTCTCTCTCTCTCTCTCTCTCTCTCTCTCTCTCTCTCTCTCTCTCTCTCTCTCTCTCTCTCTCTCACCCTTTCCCCCCTTCGTACTGCCTGTCACCGCCATCGCCCCCTTTCTCCGCCTTGACCGCTCCCCATTCTTCCTCCCCATCACACTGGTCGTTACAAGCGTTACCTAGCACTAACGGGGGTGACGCAGGCGGGGTGAGGACGGGAGAAGGGGTGGGAGAGGTGATAGGGGTGCAGTGGGCTGAAGAAATAGTCAGGAGAGGGAGATAGACAGGTAAGAGTAGGTGAGGTGTTTATAAAGTGAATGTGGAAGTGGAAAAGAAAATTATGCTATGTGAGGAAGTGTAATGAGTGGAAGAAGACGTGAGGAACCCAAGATTTTAGTGGGTGGAGGGTGGGGAGGGTTGGAGGGAAGAGGGAGGGGGGAGGTGAGGCCTAATGGATGGATGTAGGAAGTAGAAGGGAGGTGTTGTAAAGGAAATTAGTTCCCTTGTTCTTTTCACACGTTCCGTCGATTTTTATCCTGTTAAGCGGAAGACTTGGCTAACTGGAATGAATAATGAAAACCTCCTCTCTCCACCTCCTTCTCTTCCTCCTCTTCCTCCTCCTCTTCCTCTTCCTTGGAGTTAATACAAGGGAATAATGGGAGTGGAGTCAATAGAAAGGGGTTCAGTACTTGTCTCACCCTTCCCCCTTCCCCTTCCCCTCACCCCTCCCCCTCACCCCTCCCCCTTCCCCTCACCCATGCCCTTAGGAGTGGGTGACAAGGTGACGTCACACGTGGTGAAGCCCCCAGGAAGCTTCCACTTAAAGCATCAATTTACTTATTTCGTTCAGTAGCCGCGACCTAAGAGGAGGAGGAGGAGGTGGAGGAGGAGGAGGAGGAGGAGGAGGAGGAGGAGGAGGAGGAGGTTATAAGAGACATGGGGGAGAGAACATAGGAAATGGAGAGAAGAATAGTGGATAATGATAGAAGGAGGGAAAGGGAGGAATGGAAGAGGTATTTGGAGGGGAAAGGAGGTATGTGGAGGGGAAGGGAGGTATGTGGAGGAAACTGGTGGAGGATCGTAGGAGTGGAAGGATAGATAGAAAGTGGTGCCAATGTTGCCAATTAAATCGAGAAAGTCGAAGGAAGTGTTGCCAGGAAACTGCCAGTCAGTGCCCAAAGTCAGGCTCTCTCTCTCTCTCTCTCTCTCTCTCTCTCTCTCTCTCTCTCTCTCTCTCTCTCTCTCTCTCTCTCTCTCTCTCTCTCTCTCTCTCGTTTATTCGTTCATGCCCCAGTTTCCCTCAGTTTTCCTTTCTCTCTGTCTATCATTCTCCTTTTCCTCCTTCCTTCCTTCCTTCCTTTCCTCCATATTTTGTCTCTTTTCTTTCCTCTCCATTACATTCTCCTTCGTTATCTCCACTTCCTTCCTCTCCTTATGTCCTTTCCTTCATCCTCTTCTGCTTCTCTGCCTCTTCCTCCCCTCCATCTGGTTTTATGACTTCATCCTCCTTCCTCCTCCTCCTCCTCCTCCTCCTCCTCCTCCTCCTCCTCCTCCCCCTACATCCATTCAGTTTTCAGGACTCTTGGAAAAGTTTACTAAGACTCTATGGGTGAGAGAGGACGACTGTGTGTGTGTGTGTGTGTGTGTGTGTGTGTGTGTGTGTGTGTGTGTGTGTGTGTAGAGGCACCAGATGGACCATGTACACGTTTAGGCCTATCTAGGAACTCCACACTAATGCAATAAAGTGTAGCCGTAACTCTCTCTCTCTCTCTCTCTCTCTCTCTCTCTCTCTCTCTCTCTCTCTCTCTCTCTCTCTCTCTCTCTCTCTCTCTCTCTCTCTCTCTCTCGCTAGTTTAGTTTTCCACATCACATACTCGCTTTCCCTCCCTGGGCTTTCAGAAGAGAGGGGAGGCAAAGAGGAGGGAGAGAGGCAGTGGAAGGAGAGAAAGGATGGAAAAGGGAGACAAAGGGAGGAGAGAGGGAGGAAGGAACTAGGTGGAAAATGGATATGCAAGGGAAAAAAGGGAAAAAATAGGAAGGAGATGGGATGGGGAAAGATGAAAGGAAAAGGGAAAAAAGGTATGGTAAAGGGAGAGAGGGAAATTAAGGGGTGGTAGTTAAGGGAATAAGGGTAAAGGGGAAAAAAAGGGAAGGTGACAACGTGCTTTAGATAACATAAACTAAGATTATTTTGTTTTTCTCGTTGTTTTGAAAGGAATTTGCGGTAAACAGCTCATGGTGGTTAGTTGTTTACTTTATTTTTTTTTGTCTCTCTCTCTCTCTCTCTCTCTCTCTCTCTCTCTCTCTCTCTCTCTCTCTCTCTCTCTCTCTCTCTCTCTCTCTCTCTCTCTCTCTCTCTCATTAAAATACAAATTACTTCAGATTTTGTTTGCGTGCAGAGAAGGAAAACAAGTGGGTGTTATTTTTTTATTAACTTTTAAAAGATGACTAGTAATTTTAGACACTTACTCGAGGCTCTTAGTAATTTGTAAATCCTCCTCCTCCTCCTCCTCCTCCTCCTCCTCCTCCTCCTCCTCGTCACACTCCGTCTCCTCCGTTTTGTGTGTCTGGTCACGTGTTGTCTCACTGTTTGTAAAAGTCATTGTGTAAGAGAATTAATTTACTCGAAAGGTGTGTGTGTGTGTGTGTGTGTGTGTGTGTGTGTGTGTAGGTGTAGGTGGGTGGTTGGGTGGGTGTTCAAGGTCAAGGAAAGGACAAAGAAAGAAAGAAAGAAAAGATACAAAAAATCTGAAGCAAATATGTTGTTTTTGTTTTTGTTTTTTTTTAGTCGTTACGAAAATTACAACTAAACAAACACGATTAACTTCTTTTTTTTTCTTCCTCTCTTGTTTTCTTATTATTCTTCCTTCCTTTATCTTCTCCCTTGTTTATTCATCCTTCCTTCTACCCATGAAATAAATCGCAGTAACAACCCATTATCCTTACCACTTACAACACCCATTAACCTCCTCCCATCCATAAGTCTCACCCATTTTTCCTTCCACCCACATCACCCTGAGAGAGAGAGAAAGAGAGAGAGAGAGAGAGAGAGAGAGAGAGAGAGAAATCCAGTACTGCTACAGCCTACAGGGACTTAAGATCTTTGTCACCCATACCCACACACCCCTAACACACCCCAACACACCCCCAACACACCCCTCACCCACAAACAAGCTTAAGAAGGGAAGGAAACACACCTGGGGAACCTCACACCTTCAGTAGGATATACATCATAGGTGAGTGTGAGGCGGCCCCGCTAAGACAGCTTATTGGTAGGGTGTTAAAAGCCTTTATTATCACTCCAGCGGGTGTCGTGGGTGAAGGCGGGTGAGTGGAGAGGGTCAGGGAGGGTCAGGGAGGGTCAAGGTATACCGGAGGAGTGCCAGGTGTGAGAATTGATGGACAGGTAGCATGGAAAGGTAGTTAAAGGTGATATTTTATTCTTATATGCGTAGTAGTAACTCTTTTTTGGGGTGTGTTTAGGAAGAAAAGACAGTGTTTGGGTGTGCGTTTAGGAAGACAAGACAAGACAGCTGGGACTAGATTCTGAAGACGTCATGAGAGGTAGTAAAGGAGGAACACATAGGAACACATAGGAAGAACAAACAACAACAGGCCTGCTGGCCCTTACGAGGCTGTTTGTGAGACTACACTATCTACCCTAGAGTGAAGGATACAGGATAGTAAGGGTGAAGGCTTCTCTCCCCAGCCATGGCTGGCAGGGAAAGAAAGGCCAACCAAGACCATACTGTCACTACCACTACTGTCACTACCACTACTGCTACCACTACTTCCTGGCAAGCGATGTCAGGCCACTAGCGACGTCTTTTGAATCGACATTTCGTAAGTTAGGTACATCAGGATGAACTTACTCAAAGTTTGCTACGTTAACGGATAGTATTTTAGTTGTGGATTTGCTTCTAAATATTTGTCAAGTCTATTTTTGAACGTAGTAATTGTTTTACTGTCGACGACATTGGCGGGCAGGGAGTTCCAAACGTTAACGATCCGATTGAAAAAGAAGTGCCTTACGGGTTAACGCGTCGTGTGTTAAGAGTATACGCGGGTTACTGATAGCTATCATATTCTCTTGATGGAGCTTGACACTGCAATAAAATTACTGCATTACATTTTTTAATGAAAATAAATTACTTCCATAGCCATTGGCACCGGTGGCAGCAGAGTCAGTAGTGAAGATTTTGATCGGCCGGTCATGACCGAAAGAGTGGTGGAAATTGAATTGTTTTCTGCCTCTATATACCTAATTCTAGTGAGCCTTATCTTGATGCAGCAGCATTTAAGAAGGTGAAAGGAAGGCTATGTACACTACAGGAGTAATCAAACAGACTCTGACTCTATGTGTTCCTTACGGGTTAACGCGTCGTGTGTTAGAGTATACGCGGGTTACTGATACCTATCATATCCTCTTGATGGAGCTTGACACTGCAATAAAAGTACTGCATTACATTTTTTAATGAAAATAAATAACTTCCATAGCCATTGGCACTGGTGACAGCAGAGTCAGTAGTGAAGATTTTGATCGGCCGGTCATGACCGAACAAGTGGTGGGAATTGAATTGTTTTCTGCCTCTATATACCTAATTCTAGGGAGCCTTATCTTAATGCAGCAGCATTTAAGAAGGTCAAAGGAAGGCTATGTACACTACAGGAGTAATCAAACAGACTCTGCCATCCTGAAATAGTGTATAAAATCTTGTTTTCATCATATGTTCTACTTAAACTAGCTGTAACTCCTTTCATTTGACTCTTATTGAATTATCAAGCAATGCTTCAGAATCTGCACCTTTTTCCGATCCTTATGGTATGTAACAAGGACTGATAAACATAATATTAAGAAAATATATATTACGTCCTCACGTAAATTACGTAGATTATAAATAATGAAAAAAGAAACTAGACGCAGGATTGGAATGGGATAGGGTTTAAAAAGAGGAGAAAAATATTTATAATTTCCCAACATAACTCTTTGTTATATTTGATCGGTATCTATCTCATGAAAAATAGTTATCTACTAAAATAATGATATCATTAAACAAACAATATTAGCTTCTAAGCTAAGATACCAATTGAACAAAGTGCTTTGTTTATTGGTTGGTAATTTCATAAGGAATATCTGATATCTTTTCCATCAACATTGGTAAAGTATTAGTTCCACCATACTGATTTTATCATTTCTTTTAACCCAAATAAATTCCTTTATAGCAATAAAAGTTTCTGGTGAAATTAACTGAAACTAAGCTGAAAGTCTTACATTATTCCCATGTACAACATAGTTTAAAAAAAACAAAATCGAAGAGGAAATTTTGCAAAAAATTTCCCGAAGTAGAAAAAATGACAAAAATACACCATATGTTGAGGTCAATTCTACGCATCCACGAGGGTCTGCAAGATGGTTAAACGTGTCGTAAGGCTTAGTTATGAACTGCTTTGAGCTGTAACAGTCATTACAAGAATATTCGTGGACGTTAAGACTATATGTGTTCCTTACGGGTTAACGCGTCGTGTGTAGGAGTATACGCGGGTTACTGATAGCTATCATATCCTCTTGATGGAGCTTGACACTGCAATAAAAGTACTGCATTACATTTTTTAATGAAAATAAATAACTTCCATAGCCATTGGCACCGGTGACAGAGTCAGTAGTTAAGATTTTGATCGGCCGGTCATGACCGAACGATACACCATATGTTGAGATCAATTCTACACATCCACGAGGGTATGCAAGATGGTTAAACGTGTCGTAAGGCTTAGTTATTAACTGCTTTGAGCTGTAACAGGCATTACAAGAATATTCGTGGACGTTAAGACTATATGTGTTCCTTACGGGTTAACGCGTCGTGTGTTAGAGTATACGCGGGTTACTGATAGCTATCATGTTCTCTTGATGGAGCTTGACACTGCAATAAAATTACTGCATTACATTTTTTAATGAAAATAAATTACTTCCATAGCCATTGGCACCGGTGACAGCAGAGTCAGTAGTGAAGA
>JAPQNM010000023.1:3720991-3725991 GCA_029783475.1 Metacarcinus magister
TATGCAACGTCTGATGAAATGAAATGAATACCAAGGTCAAAGGTCACGGAGGGTCAGTATGGGTACTTAAAAGAGGCACGAAGGCACTGTATAGGGTCATAAGCTAGGAAGGCCATCGTTTTTTTTTCTCTCTCTATTTCGTTACCTCTTAGAAGCACTTATAACCTAGACAGACAGACAGACAGACAGACGTCGAGAAGGACTTTTTTGGACACTGACAGGGAAAAGAATCTGGAAAACTTTCTTCCCGACACATTATTGCCTATCACGTCCTTTCTTTCCCTTCCTTTTTTCCCCCACATGTCCTTACGCTGCGTGTTCTAACATTCCTTCGTCGCTTGAACGGGAAAAAAATTGTACTTACTCCTATGCTTTATATATCTTCTTTATATCATTACATTTACTTCAACCGAGGGAGAGTAACCGAGAGGAGAACTGAGGGCATGAAAGGAGACCGAGGGAGGATGTAACGATGGAGTAGGAGACGATTAGAAAAGTGGAAGGACTAGTTTGTGTCGCGGAGGAAGCGCTGAGTGGAGGAGTGTATAGAAGTAGTGCAGCTGAAGGCATAGGGTGGTGCTGCTGACGTCAGGAAACTCCGTGCTGACTGGGACCACCGCTGGGCTGACTGTGAGCGGGTGTCAGCTACTTAAAATACTGACGGACATTAAGAGAGAAGTTAATGTTAATAAATATGAGATAAAAATGTCACTTGTTTGTCGTAATGCTCTTTCAGTTTTATTTATTTGTTCATTTTTTTGTTTTGTTTGTTAATTTTGTAACTGGAATGAGTCGAGTGAACGTGAATTGCGAAAGTAGGCCTATTGTTGTTATTGTTATTATTATTATTATTATTATTATTATTATTATTATTGTTATTATTAGCATTACTTTTTTATATTGTTTTTATTCTTTGTGATTTTCGAGGTCAGAATACGGTATTTAGGCTACATTGAGGAGAATCGCATCATATAACAACGGAATCACGTCTTCAGGCCATTCCTCCTCCTCCTCCTCCTCCTCCTCCTCCTCCTCCTCCTCCTCCTCCTCCTCCTCCTCTTCGTACGTGAGCCAGTGTTCGCCATCATCGTTGTCATCACCATCCGTTATCATTTTTTCCTTCACCCTCAACATGATCACCATTTTATACCAAGTCAGTCAGTTGCTCGCTTCATTTTATTATAGTTTTTTCCCCGCCATTCAAGCGAGTCTGGAGCTGCAGGTGAGTTAATTTGTGAGGTTTTTGGTGTGTCTACGCCTTCCCTCTTCCCTTTTTTCCCCTTCCCCCTGTCTCTAGTAACCCCAATCACTCTGTGGCTGGTCACTATACCCTCCCTATTTCCCCTCTCCCCCAGCTTACCCCAGAACAGGTGTGGGGAGGAACGAGCCTCTCACCGGGACTTCCTTCCTCGCCTCTCTGTAGACTTCCCACATGGCGCAGTGATTTTTTTTCCCCTCTCTGTCTTGCGATTTCACTTGTAGGTTGGGTTTTGTGCTCTCTTTTGTTTTACTCTTTATCTGTTTTCCTGTTTTCCTCAGTGGTGATGGCGATTAGGTCCTTGTCTTTATGTGTACTTAGATGGTGGTTAGGTTAGGTTAGGTTAGGTTAGGTTCTTGTCCTCTTGTACTTACATCTTTCCTCTCTTGTAAATGTGGAGGCGATCTTAGGCAGTGGTTTGACTCCCTGCTGGTCCTTCCTTCTTCTCTTGTCCATAACTCGTTGGGGCTGGGTTGCGTCGTGCTCCTCGTCCCTCATCGTCTGTTGTAGCTACCGGCGGGGCACCTTAGGCTCCGGGGGTGTATGTCAATCGTGGAGAGGCTGGCCCCCTCAGCCCACCCAGCGCGGGGTTTTGCCTCCCTGGGGGGTATGTTAGTTTAGTCTGTCAGAGGGATGCGCCGTCACCGTAATGTATAGATTATTGTTGAGGTTATTGATGGTGCTGCAGGGTGGGGGGGGAGGGGGTGAACGTGATGAGGGTGGAGGGGAGTGTAGGCTGGTTGTAGTGATTGTGGTGTTGGGGTGGGGTGTTGGGGGGTGCATTAGTATTCTTGATGTGGTTCTCTCACAGCCCACACACCGTCCTGGCCCGTGATCCAGTAACCAGTCTCCTCCTCCTCCTCCTCCTCCTCCTCCTCCTCCTCCTCCTCCTCCTCCTCCTCCTCCTCCTCCTCCTCCTCCACCACAGTGTCCGCGTCTTCTACACCGTCTCACCCGTTACGTTCATTACGATGTTTACGTTTTCTATCAACCAATATCAAGACGCAACTGTCACACACACACACACACACACACACACACACACACACATACAGTTGCAACGCCACCAAGCTGAGTCATCTCCTAAGGTGTGTGTTATAGTGGTAGGGGAAGGGAGGGGAAGTAAGGGGAAGGGGAGGGAAGGGTAGGTAGTGAGGGGAAGGGGTGGGGCACGCACGCCAGCCACCAGTGCCAGGAGGCAGACACAGCGGGATGGGAGGGGAAGAGGAAGAGGAGAGAGGAGGAGGAGGGAAAGAGGAGAAGGAGGGAAGAGGAGGCCATGCAACGCAGACTACTTCTCTCCCACTTTTCCCCTTCCCCCTTCCTTCCCCTCGTATCTATTCTCCCCTTATCCTCCCCTTCCTTTGCCTCCCCTCCCTTTGCCTCCCCTCCCTCGCCTCCTTCCTCCCCTCAGTCAGGATTTACATGGATTTTATCTCCTCGTGTCTCGCTTGAGGAAAATATGGAGGATTCAGAAGCGTGTTGGGCTGCGGGTCTCCATGTGTGTGTGTGTGTGTGTGTGTGTGTGTGTGTGTGTGTGTGTGTTTACTGCATATATTCCACGCACACTTCTTCTCTCTTACGTCTTACCACACACACACACACCTTGCCCAACCCTCTTGCACACCTCACCACATCCTCCCTCACCTTCTGCTTGCCCCCTTCCCCTTCTCTCCCCTTCCCTCCCCTCCCCTTCCCTTCCCTTCCCATCCCATCCCATCCCTTCCCCTCACACATCCTCAAGGGACAGCCACCTCCTCCCCACCCCCCCCTCTTTCCCATCTCTCAGGGTAGATTTACAGGAGCAAAGTTTTTTTTTCCGTGATACAAGTTTAGGGAACAGCGGCCTGGTGGTAGAGGTGAGAGAGAGAGAGAGAGAGAGAGAGAGAGAGAGAGAGAGAGAGAGAGAGAGAGAGAGAGGAGAGAGGAGAGAGAGGAGGTTCATTGTCTTGTGACTTTCAACAACTGAACAGACCTGCCTCCTCCTCCTCCTCCTCCTCCTCCTCCTCCTCCTCCTCGCCACTAGTACTCAACAACACGTATGACGGGAAGATAAAAATAGCGGAAAGGCCATATTGGTGAGAGAGATAGAGATAGAGAGAGAGAGAGAGAGAGAGAGAGAGAGAGAGATAATAGCATTCATCTAACGATACACATTTGTTTCGTCTTGACAGATAATTCATAATGTCATAAGGGACTAAATTTATGTTGATGATCTGCACAGAAGGATCAGCATCAAGGAGACAGTATCTAATGCCACTCCTCCTTGTAACGTCGGATTCAATGATACTCAACACATGCATCGCCTTCTACTACGATCCATCTCGCTTATATATTAATGTTTGTGTTGCCCGAGAAATTATATATCGGTAGCAGATTTAAAGATCGGATTTGCAGTCACCAGAGAAGTTTTTGTAAGATTGAGAGTACCTGATATGGCCCTGACACCGTGGCTTACCTGTATAAGGCTGACTAGATTTACCTGCCTGAAGTTCGTGCAGTCTATGTTTGGAAACTTTTGGATGAATATTGAAAGTGGAACAAGAAAGTTAGTGTGATGTGGAACTGACACTTGCAAATGAGTTGTAAGTTACCTGCGCTGTGGAAAACCAACTTATGTTACCTGTGGAAAGTTAATGCCACAAAATAATAATGTAGAAAGAGCAAGTTGGTATTAAATGAAAAGTGATTAAAAGGCCACTAACATACTAAGTAAAGGCGAGTTGAATTACCTGTGCTGAATGACATTAAGTTACCTGTTCAAGACTATGTTACCAGCGAGGCTCAACATTCCTGCGGTGAGAAAAAATGTAGAACGAACAACACAACAAGGAAAAATAATCATGATACACAGGTGACGTGCTACTAATGAGCTTTGGTTTACCTGTGCAAGGCTACATAACAAGTGACAATCGTAATGAAAAAGCAAAGTAGGAACGTTATAATATTCCCCTTGGCAGTCTGCAACGTAATTTATAGCGTTGTGTTATCATTGTGAAGCGAGTCGACCGTAAGGCTTTAGTTAGTAGGAAGATAAAGTGACGTTTATGTTTGTGTGCATTACGTCTCTTTAATTGAGAAAGTGTATGACTAGTGTCGGTGGGAATGTTTTACTACAGCGGTACTATACACTTAACATTACTCGGCTTGGTTAGAGCGTTGTACCTTTTGATGAGAGCCGCAGGTGTGTGTGTGTATGTGTGTAAAGGTGTGTGTGTGTGTGTGTGTGTGAATGGAAGGTTAGGCAATGCACGCACCCAGTCCTGCTCACCTCGCTCCCTTCACTCCACCTCAATAGTTCTTTTTTTTCTGTGTCTGTCTGTGTGTGTCTCCTGCTCATATAAGGAGGCTGAGGTGGGAATGCGAGCCACAGACGTAGAGAATAATTACCAACGACCGAGAATCCGACACGATGTCATACCAGAAACTAATCTCAGTAAATCTTTTGTAGTGTTGGAACCTGTGTATGTGAAGGGAGGAGGGTGTTTCATAATTTTTTTATTTTTTTATTTGAGGAAGAAACGTAGGAATACTGAATGCTTTATTATGGTTCAGTGGCTGGTTCATAACTGTTTCATTGGTACCGTTGATTTCCAGGCTTTATTTAAGGGGGAATAAGGTCATTGCAACGTTATATTTTTTTTCAGCCAGTGTATATAATGAAGTTAAGAGCTCATAAAAAGGCACTCTGGCGGACGAACGTAAAGACGACAGTGATGATGCAAAGAAAATGGGAAGCACG
>JAPQNM010000023.1:3728491-3748491 GCA_029783475.1 Metacarcinus magister
TCCTCCTCCTCCTCCTCCACCTTCAGCCAAGAGCGTAGATCCACCTGAACTAAAACTTAAAATAGATACGTAACCCGCTTCATTCATTCCAAGGTCATGTTTGGGTGGGTCGTAACACACCTTCGTCAGGTACACAGCAGCTGCCCATTGCGTCCTCAGGTGTGTCTGATTAACCCTTTCTACACATGCAGCTGTCCTTCCTTTCCCCCCCTCTCTTCAACCCCACCCCCCCTTAAAGACTGGATAGCACACCTGTGTATGTATGTGTGTGTGTATGTATGACTTTCTTTCTCTCAATTATCACCAACTTATTTATAGGAAAGGACGTTACTACCTGAGCTTATCACGAGGTGCTGATCTTATCTTCCTTGCAGTGACATTTAACAGAGGAAGGGGAGGGTGAGGTGGAGGCTAGGTGGGGTGCAAGGAAGGGTGGGGAGTGGAAGCGTAAAGGGTGAGACAGGGAGGGAGAGAAAGGTAAGATGTGAACGTATATAGCAATAGTAGAAGGAGTGAGGAATGTGAGTTAGGGTGAAGTGTGAAGGGAAAGGATGTATGAGGAAAGCCAGTGAAGGGAAAAGGGAATAAATGCAACTGTAACAACTAGGAATTAAAAAAAACCAAAAAAACATTATATAATTTAGTGAAGTTAAGTTAAGTAAGGAAATATTAGCACTGTTACTTTTCACCGCTAACCGCTTTTCATGTGTTAGGTACATAGGTGGATAATTGAGTCATAAAAGAGTGTGATGAGGAACACGTGAACAAGTACCAGCAGCAGTAACAGTAGTAGCAGCAGTAGTAGTAGTGGTAGTAATGGTAGTAGTAGTGGTAGTATAAACCAAGTCAAACAGCAAGCGTAATGAATAATGAAACAATACCTGGATACTAAAACTCTAAAAATACGACCATAAGTACATAATAACATTGCATGGTTGAGTGAAACATGTATATCTACCTCCCCTTCCCCCCCCCTTCCCCTTCCCTCCCCCCCTACACACACATAAAATACACACACATACACATACATACATAAGAACACATGTTGCAAGAATAAACTACATGTGTTCTGAAAGTAGAGCAGAATCATCATGCAGGGAAGAGTATGTATATAACCTTAAGAGTAAACACCCACAACCTTTCATTAATGTGCCAGCTGGTCCACTTAATGACCTCATGTGTCTCCCTCAATGGTCCACGTCACGAAACTTGGTAATATTGAAGAAAATGTGACGTTTGGGTGGACAGCTGTCTCTCTCTCTTTCTCTCTATCTCTCTTTCTTTATCTTTCTCTGTCTATCACACTCTGGAATTTATATTAATGTAGGTTAGTGAGAGAGAGAGAGAGAGAGAGAGAGAGAGAGAATATTGTGGTTTAAATATTTAGTACAAAACTCATGCCGAGTGAATATGTAAAAAAAGGTCACGAAAGGAATTATGATATGAATCTCTCTCTCTCTCTCTCTCTCTCTCTCTCTCTCTCTCTCTCTCTCTCTCTCTCTCTCTCTCTCTCTCTCTCTCTCTCTCTCTCTCTCACCATATATGCAAGAAAACCTTAGTTGTGAAAGTGGTTCTCGCCTTCCATGTATGTATGTGTGTGTACGTATGCATGTACATATATACATACATACCTACATACGTGTGTGCGTGTCAATACTCAGGAATCATGTATGTGGGTTTAAATTTTAGCTGCGGCCTTTGAGTGTGTTATGTGGAGGAGGCGTGGGAAGGCGTGGAGGAGGCGTGGGGGAGGCGTGGGGGAGAAGGGCGCTGGTCTTAGGAGGCGTGTGAGTTATTTAGTCCTCGATAGATTGGGTGGAAGGGTGGAGGAGTAATTTTAGCTCTGGGTGTGGAGTGATTTACAGGCTGTGGAGAGAGAGAGAGAGAGAGAGAGAGAGAGAGAGAGAGAGAGAGAGAGAGAGAGAGAGAGAGAGAGAGAGAGAGAGAGAAGAATCAACAGAAGCAGACCAAAAGGTGATAAGGAAGCTCAGAGAAGTAAAAGAAAATAAACAAAAGAAAGTGTATTTGTGGTTTTTTGGTGATATTGTGTGTGTGTGTGTGTGTGTGTGTGTGTGTGTGTGTGTGTGTGTGTGTTTGCATTAAATTCGCAATATCTCGATTACATTTCCTTAAGACACGCAATGTTTAGATTCTTTCCACCACATTATTGTCCTCCACTTTTTTCCTTATTTTTCATTTCTTCCACAACATTGTATTTGGATTTCCATTTCTTGACTGACATTTCACTATTATTTTTTTTATTTTTTTTTTTTTTTTCTCCTCCTGACGAAGTAGTTGTTTCTCCTGAAGGTGAAGCGGAGCAAGGGTTACCTGCAGGTCACTCTTGTTACCTGAGAAGTCACCTGACCTCTCCAATTTACGGGGTCTCTTCCGCTCACCTCTTCCTTTTAGTCTCCCCTTACTCTCTCTCTCTCTCTCTCTCTCTCTCTCTCTCTCTCTCTCTCTCTCTCTCTCTCTCTCTCTCTCTCTCTCTCTCTCTCTCTCTCTCTCTCTCTTTCTCTTTCTTTATTTCTCTTTCAAGTCGAGAAGATGAGCAGCGCCTCAAGTCTTTATACAGAAGAGTGGCGAGAAGTCTTTGTTTTCCTTCAGTTCACCTGTTTGTTTTCCTCCTCCTCCTCCTCCTCCTCCTTCTCCTCTTCTTTCTTTTCTGCCTTTTCATGGCTTAGAAATGTGGAGGAAAGAGTGGAGTATCATTTTTCATTTTACTTCTTGATTTATATATTTTTTTGGAGAGCGTATTACGTTTCCTATTAACACACACACACACACACACACACACACACACACACACACACACACACACACACTGAAATAATACAACTATAAACACCAAGTAAGAAGAATATAATGTCATGTCTAATGTAATGTTTTTTTTTTTCTTCTCAGGTACGATTTTAATGCCAGTGGAAAGGACACGTGAGTATGCTTAAACACACCTTAACATATAAAGGTGTAGCAGAGGAATAGGCCGCAGGTAAGGTCACTACGGGGGGGGGAGGGAGGTCATTGAAAGGGTGCGGGACTCAGGTGACATATATCTTACCTTACCTTTTTTTTTTCTCTATCTCTTTTTTTTCCTTATATATTTTTGAAAGTTGATGGTGATGGTGGTGAGGTAAAAGGTGAATGTACGTTTAAAATGTGTATCTGAATTGCAATCAGTAAGATGTGTGTGTGTGTGTGTGTGTGTGGTGTGTGTGTGTGTGTGTGTGTGTGTGTGCTAATGTGAATTGTTAATATCGTTTTTTTTTTCGCTGTCTTCTTCTTGTTCGTTCTTTTAATCGGAGTTCGCGATCTTAATCTTTGTTTACGTTCATTTTCATTCTGATTGATGACTCAGCTTGATGGCTTAACGTAGTGGTGCAATTCCGTTCTTTTTCCCAAACCTTCATCCACTTCAGCTTAACTTTCATCCGCTTCCAAATAACTTTTCTTGGGTGCTCGCGGGCAATGTAGTTGTTGGTGTTATTTATGGCCTGCACCACAATGTCTCAGCGACGCGTCTTCCTTGCTGAAGTCAGAACCAGTTTGTTTATTTATTGGCTTAGATAATCTCCACTTTAAGGTACGTTTGTTGTCATTCATTTCTTTTAATTTTTCCTCGCGGGGTGGCGGGAGGCAGAAGGATTTGAACCATGTGATAAGGCAGCTTGAACGATGGCCCTTGGGACAGTCAGCCACAAAAGCTATAATAGGTTGCCATATATCCGTGTCTTAGCCTTTTGTCGCTGGCCGCCGGTACTGGCAGGCTGCCCACTATAGGGAGTCGAGCGGCGCCCTACTCTCTGGCAGGCCTTCTCTTTTTTCTATGTTCCTTTTCTCCCTTTCTTTCTATCTGCGTCTCTATCTGTTCTCCGGGCGAGGCAAGGAATGGGTAAGGTCGCCCCATCAGTAGCCGGTCCTCTTGTCTCCCCGCTGAGAGCCAGTGGCGGGATCGTCCTCTGGGAAGTCTGCAAATGTTTATTCTATTGCCTGAGTTCGCAAAAATGGCAGCGGAGAGTGTTGGTTGAGACGTTCCTTTTACGGACAGTTCCCCTTTTGTGACTTCCCTCCTCTCCTTCCCTTCCTACCTTCTCTCCATCTTCTCCCTTCTCACTTCTACCTCTTCCCCCTTAGTCTCATTTTTTACTCGTTCAAAATCTCTTGCGCTGTGTACTTGATGTTAGATTTATGGGTGTGGACGGCAGGGTTGAAGGGTCCGCCGCCAGATGCCGTCATGAGGAGATAACTTAGGTAAGGTAGAAGTCCTTTGTTTCCCCCACCAGCGTCGAGAAACCTGTCCCCTCCCTGTCACCCGCGTCCATCAAGTTACCATTGTAGGCTCGTCTCCCTCTGACAGCCTTTGGTCATCTGTGTCGCGTTCTTGCATAAATGAGCCCTTGAGGTATCTTCGCAATGTGTCTGGGAGGGGGAGGATCGGTGAGGTAATGTCGTAGTACCTGCCAGAAGGGTGACATTCCTAGCAGCGTGATATTGTTGTGGCGTTCTGGGTCTTTAATCATAGGCGAGTTGATGGTTCTTGATGCTCTGATTATCTGCCTAACCTGATGTTCGGCCCAGAATTCGGACAAAAACAAATGCCGTTAAGATGTAGTTGTAGATTGTGTTGCCTCTTGACCTTTTATGTTATTTTTGTTACGATACATCCGCGTTTTTGGGGTTATTATTGACAACTAAGATGAGAAGGAGCTTTCGATGCTTACTATTTAGCAATGTAAATCAGCGGTGGAGACAGAAGATTAGCATATGTACGCCGTGACCTTACACTAGTCTTAGGATTTTAAACAAGATATTTGAATCACCGACGCGAGCCTTACGTGTGTGTGTATGTGTGTGTGTGGAGAAAGAGAAAGAGAGAGTTAGAAAATAATAACAAAACCATCGACACCACCACCACAGTCTCACCTTTCGAAGTGTATATTTTCCACGTGTTTTCCCTTCGCCCTTCCTTGATATCATTATGGGCCCAATATCCTGCTTTAGTGGTAGCGCTGCGTCATCAAGGGAGTTCATTTTTACGACGCCAGTACTCTCGCTCCGATATGTAATCAGCAGTAACTCTATCAAACGGAACATATCTCCTCAAGAACTCCTCCTCTTCTTCTTCTTCTTCTTCTTTTCTCTCCTCCTCCTCCTGCTACTCGTTCTTCCATTACATCCATCCTACCTCCTTCACTCTCCTATAGCTGTCTGTTCCTTCTTGTCATCCATATCCTTCTCTCTCTCCTCCTTTCTTTCGTCTCTCACCTCTCCTCCTTGTCCTCCTCTTTTCCTCCCCCCTCCCTCTCTTCCCTACCCCCCCTACCTCCCCCCTCGCCTTGCTTATATGAGGCTGCAAGTCAACGTCTCTAAATGCCAAAGCGAAAGTGACATGTGTGTTTTTAATTAATTCTCACTGGGAGGCAGCAGATCACTTTTTTTTTCTTTTTTTTTCTCTTTTAATACTGTTTGTTAGGTTGGTGAACTTTTTATTTTTTATTATTTTTTTTTAACTGTGATGTGTGTTGCATAGTTAAAGGTATTGTGCTTTTGTTTTGTTTTTTTATGTTTTTTTTGTTTTGTGTGTGTGTGTGTGTGTTATAGTTACTGTTTGTTTCGTTTCGTCTGTGTGCTCTAAACCCAACACAAAAAAACAAGAGTGATGTATACGATCTAAACACACACACACACACACACACACACACACACACACACACACACACACACACCTTCCAATAATCATTACACACGGGCCATCACTTAAACTTTACCTTCCTCTTCGTTATTAAACTCCATAAACATTCCGTCTTAACCCTCAGAGCATCCTTGTCTTGTTTCTTTACAATACTAATCCCATGTAAGTCACTCCTCCTCCCAGTCACCAGTCACCAGTCAACAGGGACACCCACCAAGGCACCTCCAATCATTCCTGAGTCTTGATAAGTCACACTAAGCCAAATTCATGACTAGTTTGACTTTGTAGTTTGCCTGCTTGATGCTGCTCCTGCTCCTGCTGCTGCTGCTGTATTGGACTCGACTCAGTTCGGGGGAGAAGCTCTTATTTACGCTTCCCGGCATTAATCCCCGGGAGCTCGGCAAAGAGACCTTCAGTGTGTAGGATTTGTGGGCATGACGCGTCGTTGTGGTAGTGAGGCAGAGGGAGACGTGGAGCAAACTTGGCCGCGAGGTATGGGAGACGAGGGTCATTGAGGGAGTGGATGTCTGTTGAGTCTCAGTGCAAGATAAACGCTAGTCTACCTCCCTCTCCCTCTCTCTCCCTCTCTCTCCCTCCCCCAGCGCCTCGTGGAACTGGTTTGTGGGGCGTGTGTGGCTGAGGGTGGGAGGGAAGATGTGGGTGGTAAGACACGGGTAGTAGGTGGTGGTGGTGGTGGTAGGGGTAGTTGGTGGTTGTGGTCGTTACCTCTTGTTTTTGTAGTGGAGTGAAAGAAAGTGTGTGAAAGTGGAGTAACATGTCTTAACGCTGATGACCGTCGCAGTTTTCTAGTTCGTCTACCCTAACCTTACCTTACCTTCCCCTTACCCTTCCCTCCCCCCTCACCCCTTACCCCTTTCCCTACCCGTCCCTCTCCCCTACAAAGCCGTAATCTCCTGCACCTTCTAACTTCTCACATTACTTTCTTATCTCCAACTTTTCTCTCCCTCCCATACACCCAACACCTCTTTTCACTACCTTTCCGCCCTCCTCTTCCTCCTCTTCGTCTACATATTACGAACTTTTCTATACCGAGAAAACCTTTAATCCCTGTAATCTCCTATGTGTGTGTGTGTGTGTGTGTGTGTGTGACCTTTTCCTTCGGTGCTGTGTCTCGTTAAGGTCAAAGGAGGCCTGCCGGGCTACTCCTGTGGGAGGCGACGTAGGACCTTTCTCAACACCCTAAGAAGGAAATGACGAAGAGTTTGCGGATTAGAAGCATTTCCCAAACGACGCCGTGTTTCCGGCTCGCCCCAAGAAGGATATTCAATACTCGGAAAAAGGTTGAAAAAAAAGGGAGATAAGATACTCAACCAGAGATAGAGATCCTTTTTCCTGTGACGTCAGAGAGAGAGAGAGAGAGAGAGAGAGAGAGAGAGGGAGAGGGAAATGCTGCTCAAAGAAAAATAAGAGTTGATCTGTTACCTAAATGCATTTTTGTCTTGAGGTTGAAGAGGCCACGTAAAGGGATGATTTTGGAGAGAATAGGAGAGAGAGAGAGAGAGAGAGAGAGAGAGAGAGAGAGAGAGAGAGAGAGAGAGAGAGAGAGAGAGGGGGGCAATTTTGGAGGGAAGAGAAAAGAGAGGAGGAAAAGGGAGAGTCTAGATTCCCTTTATATTCAACAACACACCATGCAATTCTCTCTCTCTCTCTCTCTCTCTCTCTCTCTCTCTCTCTCTCTCTCTCTCTCTCTCTCTCTCTCTCTCTCTCTCTCTCTCTCTCTCTCTCTCACACAAACCTCACACAAACATTCTTCTTTTCCCTCCATTTTTTAATCCTATCTCGTCCAAAGGGGAAAAAAAAACCCATCCTACCCTTAGTTTTCCTCTTAGTTTTCCTGTTTTTCCCTTCAATTATTCCCATCATCCTTTCTTCTCTTCTCTTTCCTTCCCTTTACCTTTTCATCCCTGCTAACCCTTGCCTTTTCTGCTGCAAACTGAAAGAGGAAGAAAAAGGTGAAGGAGTTGGAACAGTATACGATTGGATAAAGAGCATCGACTTGTCATATGTAGGCTTGAGGTGGATGGATCTTATATTCACGTCCTGGATTCCCTTTGTGGCTGGAAGGGTGGAAGGCGGTGGAGTATTTTTAGTCAAGTGAAGGGAGTAAATGTTGGAGGCTGTTGAAGTATAGAGGAAAAGGTGGAAGGTAGAATGTATGTAGTTCGTGTATGGTTCTGTTTAAAGGAAGTGAAGGTTATATGTATGGGTGAAAGTGGAGATAGAGAGAGAGAAAAAAAAAGATAGAGAGAGAGAGAGAATGATCAGAGAGTGGGAACCAGAGAGCCATGACTTGGAAAAGAAGATAAAGGAGAGAGAGAGAGAGAGGAAAAAAAATCTAAAATAAAAGAAAGTTGCTTGGTTTGCTATGAGAACGCAACACCCTGAGGGGATTGGCTGCCTAAAGGGGAAGGGAGGAGGGGAAAGGGAGAAAGTGAGGGGAGGCTGCACCACCACCACCACCACCACCACCCACCACCACCACCACCACCACCACCACCACCTTGACGGTAAAGACGATGTGGTGTTGTTTATGTCGCTCCACTTTACAGCCTGAGTATTAGGCTCCTCACCCCTCACCCCTCACCCCTTCACCCCTCACCCCTCACCCCTCACACCTCACCCCTCACACCTTCTCCCTCATCTCTCCCTCATCTTTCTCTTGATACTTGCACCTGCTTCATGACGACCTCCTCCTCCTCCTCCTCCTCCTCCAGTAAGAGTACCACTTATCCAGTCAGGTTGAGTGGCCCTGTGTGTGTGTGTGTGTGTGTGTGTGGTGTGTGTGTGTGTGTGTGTGTGTGTGTGTGTGTGTGTGTACAGGCCCCCTCGTGTGTGCCAGATGCCTGTCAGGTTAGCTGGTGTGCTGGAGTGTTTTCGTTGCACATGCGTCTGTCTGTCCCTTGTTAGAAGCTCCCCTTGTCGAACTCCATTTAGGATGCACAGTAGTGATAGATAGATAGATAGATAGATAGAGAGTGAGAGAGATCCTACCAACCTACCATCCAACATCCTATCACCCCAGCATCCTAGAGTTTCCTAAAGGGTGTCCTAGGGTGAAGGAGTGTGTGTGGAGGTGAAGGATTGCAGCTGTTATGTTCCTGATAATTTGTACTTCGTCTATACATCCTTAAGTGTTGTGGTGTTAATGGTTGTTAGGTTGTTAAGGCGTTGTAATTAGTGATCTTTACCCTCTCTCCCACCTTGTTTGCCTTCCTCCCACCTTGTTTGCCTTCCTCCCACGTTCTGTAATCTTGTTGGTAATAATGTCATCCTCTCCCACACATTAGTCCTTCGGGATCTTCAAAGGACTGAATCTCTCACTTCGTATTACGTTTGTGATTCAATTTTCGCCACAAAATAGTTTAGTCAGTATCATGTTTCCTCAAGAAGTTAATTAAACCACAAATTTTTTTTATCTTTTTTGTTTTTTTTAATGGAACACTTATAAACTAAGCCTTATAGAACCGGTCTCTCCAGCTGGTCGTTCGTTCCTTCCTTCCTTCCTCCCTACATTAAAATAACTAACTTAGGCTTAGATCTTGCTAATAAACAAAACACTTCAACAACTCACATCCCTTATAGTAGTTCCCTTTACCTTACACATCCTCTTCTTTACCTTGACTTAACCAACACTAACCACGACTCTGTTTCTGTAAGCAAATCAAAGAGTACCCAGAAGACATCACCGAGGCCCCCAGAGTGTCTTGGTGTGCACGTCTAGGGAGGTGCATTGCAAGACCCCCTGAGACCCTCCACACACGACTATCTCACAATCTTAAAAGCTCTGAACGTTGCCCACAATTGGATTTACGTGTGGTTGAGTTCTTTCCCGTGTAAGGGTTGTCACTCCACCGCCAGATCTTGCTAGTGAGAGAGAGAGAGAGAGAGAGAGAGAGAGAGAGAGAGAGAGAGAGAGAGAGAGAGAGAGAGACTAATCACAGCCTGGTCATTCAACTTTAAAATATATCAAAACCAGGACTAAAAATATATGGGGAAAAAAATAAGGAAAATCACATTACCTGCATCGGTGAGGGAAAAAATGGGAAACTGTGCCCGAAAAAATGAGTGTTTTTTTGCGTATTGTAAAGGTTAATTAATTACGCAATCCACACGTGTTCTCATTAAGGGGAACCAATAACACTAACACGTGGTGGGTTCCAACGCGTAATACACCTGGCGGTACTAATACTATTTTTCGTCCAGTTTCCCTTCAGGTGAGAAAAGACAATCACCATTAATACATTTGAGGCAATAAATGTGATGAAGACGGCAGTGTGAGGATGTGCATTAGTGTGATGGAGTGTGTGTGTGTGTGTGTGTGTGGTGGTGAGTGAGTGAGAGCTGGAAAAAGGAGATGAGGAATGAGATGAGTGGGAGGAAGGAGGAGGAGGAGGAGGAGGAGAGGCATGAGTGGAATGAAAGAACAGGATAAGAAACTAATGAAAAAAACAAGACAAAAAAGAAACGCAAAATGAGTGGGTTGTGAACATGATTGAAGCTAAAGAAGAGAGATAGAGACAGATAGTGAGTGAGTGGGGTGAGGGAAGGAGACAGAATGAGTGGGTGAGTGAGGGAGTGAGTGAGTTGAGGTCGTACTCGCAGCCTTGAATTGAGATTACACACTTGGATTCACCCTCACAAGAATCTTTTTATCAGATGCTGTATTAATTTCGTTTCAGTAACCACACAACCAACCATACACGCAAAGCTACCGATTCCAGTTAGTAAGAGTCTCGGGAGAGTTTCAATTTAGTTCGCTCAAGTTCATTTCACTTTCCAATATTCCTCACAGTTATTAAAGACCTTTCGTTTGCCTTCGACTCTTGCCTGAATTGATTGAACTATATTTGAGCACTTCATTTATTTCCCAGTGTTCGGTTTCTCGTTACCTGAGTCGGTAGTATAACTCGGTTCGGCCTCATCCCATTTGTGTGTGTGTGTGTGTGTGTGTGTGGGAGGGAGAGAGAAAGAGAGAGATAGATAGAGAGAGAGAAGGAAGGGAAGGCTGAGGAGAGTATGTCAGAGGCAATGTAAGAGAAAGGGTCGTTGAGTGAACTTGAGAGGAAGGGGCAGTTAAAAGGTATCTAGGAAGGGACGTTTGGGTAAGGTTGAAGGGGTGATGTAGTGGTGTGTGTGTGTGTGTGTGTGTGTGTGCCTGCCACGTAAAGGAGTGTGGTGTGTGTGTGTGTGCTCGAGACCAAAGACTCTGAGGAGTTGTAAACCATGTCAGGGAAATTGTGGAAGATTGTGTAGTGTGCTGTGAAGGATGAGCGTGTGTGTGTGTGTGTGTGTGTGTGTGTCCGTCCAGCTGTACCCAGTCGAGTCCTGTGCCTGAGGGTCTGGCAGGCTTAGCAGGCCCCAGCAGGAGGTAAGAGGAAGGGACTAGACACTCAGGGACACTTGCTCCCCTAAAACAGGAGGTAGTGAGCGTGTGGGGCGGCTTAGAGGGGAGTGACTGCCTTCTCTACCCTGGAAAGCAAGTGTGTTTTTATGAGTTTAGTCCAAATACGATGCACAACATAAGACCTTTGTGTCATTTACCAAAGGGATGAAATGAATCCTTTTACCCAGCCAGCGAGCGTCGTTTGAGCTCCTTCATCATTTATTGCCGCCGTTGTGGTGTTCATGTTTTTCTTTTCCTGGAGTTGTGAGGTTACTTTGGGCGTCATGAAAGGGCTGGAAGGGAGTGGAGGAGGAGGTGGTGATGGTGTTGGCTGTGGTGGAGAGGCGTCTGACTCAGGTGGCGGCCGTACGCTGGTCTGGCAGGGAATTAAGATCTTGCCAGTGATAAAAACAGCCCCATTCAGAAGTGTCTCGGCGTTTTGGTCTTTCTCTTCCACAGACACAAGAGCGGGATACGCTTGCCGCCAAAACGGTCATGTTAAACAAACCTTTATCGAATTGATTTGCATACCATTTGCCCGCGTGACATTGACCTTTCGCTGAGGCCAAAAAATCAATTAGTATGCAGCGTAAATTGCACCACACAAACCTTACCTCCGCCACGTTATGGGATAAACATACACACTCACTGACCTGGACTCGCCTGGGACAGTGTGTGTATCTTGGGGGGGGGGGGGGGGGGGGCTAATCAGTGTTCTTTGCCAGGCAGGTGACCACAGGGGACGCGCTTGACCCTTGAAAGTGGACGAGGCGCCTTGCTGTTGATCCATTAAGATGCAAATAAGAACAAAGCGTGAGTGTTGCTGCTCCGGGGGTGTCTCGACGTGGTGGTGGTGGTGGTGGTCAGGTGAGTGACGACCAAGATCCATTAAGGTCGAGGAATGAAGCAGTGGAGTCGTGGGGAGTCGTGTATCATTGTAGTGGAGTGGTGTGGAGTCATGAATCAAGTCACTGCTTCAAGGGGGAGTTAGTCAAGTGAGTGTTAGGGCGTAGCTTTCCCCTAAACCACTCCGCCTCGGCCTTAAACATGGAAGTACTCAATGTAGATACCCTAGACGATGGGGATGAACATGAAAAGGCGACAAAATGCGGATAAAACGAGTATTGGATTCTGGAAATACACCATCTAGTAGGACTTCAGGTTTGGGTAGGATAGACACACCTTCTCCTTCACCCTCTCCGTCGTCTGGGCAGCAGGGAGTATTGACTGTCAGGCTCTCTCTCTCTCTCTAACCGAACACCAAGACACATTGCTGGTGCACTCAGGACATTACCACACCACCAAACATTTACACCTCCACCACAACCAATAGTAAACGTAGATTACACTATTCCTCTCTCTGTCCTCTTAAATTCCATGTAGTTTTTCAATACTACATGGTATCGCATTTTTTTCGGGTAGCTTCGGTTATAGGGATGGGGAGGTGGGGGGTGGGGAGGTGCCTTCTACTATTCTATCCTTTCTGTAATAATAGTAGTGTAGATAAGTGAAATCAAACAACCGAGTAGGGATGTAAAGGTATGTTGCTGTTTGTATTCGTGTATAATACTGAGGTGTCAAGACGATTCCAAGGAGGCGAAAGGGAGGACGATAATGACTGAAACCTGAGTGAGGGCGGTGGAGGAGTGGGCGGGTGGGCTAGTTCGGTGGGTGGGTGGGTGGGTAGCGGGTGGAAGTGGCAGGAAAGGTTGTGTAGAGTAGCGTCAGGCAGCGAGGGTGGGATAGCCTGCTCCTTCTACTCATTAGTATTCAGGGTGCAAGAGTCACCTTTGCAGATCACCCCATGCAAGCCTAGGAAGGAGGGTGAGGTGAGGGTGGTAAGGGCGGTAGGACGACTGGACGCCCCCGTAAAGTGAAGGGGCTGCCGTGGGACATCTATCTCTTCTGTTTCTTCACGTGTGTAGGCGTTAGGTTGATGCTGTGGTGGAGGGAGGAGGCCAAGAGAGAGGCTGTGGTATCGGCTACAGGCTATTGTGGTTGAGTACGATATCATTGTGGTGATCATGGTGGTGGAGGTGAATAGAGTCGCCTGTCTCAGAACCACGCGCCAACTCGACTCCCTCCCTCACTCTGTTATACCTCCCTCTCTCTCTCACCCTTATCCCTCACCCTACCTACCCATCCTTTCCTCCCTCATTCTTCTCCCTTCATCTCCATCTCTCTTCTACATTACACTTGTCACTCCCATTGTCCATCTTTCTACTCGATTTTTCACCCTCCCTCCCTTCCTCACTCACTCCTCTGTTCTCCCTTCCTCATTCCTCCTTCCCTCATTCCCCTCCATCGTCCTCCTCCAATAGGTGGAGCAACATGCCCCTCCAGATAACAGAATGACACTGACGAATTTGTGTCGTTCGCATCACTAGTAATCTCAGAGAACAGTGGATGCTTATTACATCTCCCTTCCCTCAGTTCATCTCTCTCTCTCTCTCTCTCTCTCTCTCTCTCTCTCTCTCTCTCTCTCTCTCTCTCTCTCTCTCTCTCTCTCTCTCTCTCTCTCTCTCTCTCTCTCTCTCCTCCTCCTCGACCATCACCAGCAGCCTTCCCTGTCACCAATCACTGAGTCATTTATGTGATGTACCTTTTCCGCCGCCACCACCCACCACCATTACCAAAACTAGGACGCTGCTGGGGACAGTGGAAGTGGAGGGAAAGGTGGAGAGAGAGGGAGGTGGAGAGCCTAATCTAGTGGAGGAGCGGCAGTGGAGGGAACAAGAGGTGGAGTGGCTGCGGCTTTTGTGAGGAACTGAGGCTGGATGCTGCAGTGTTCTCTAGGGTCCTTCTCAGCAGCCTGGCAGGACCTGGGGGAGATGAAGCCACACGCCAAGAGAAACAGCGCCCTCAACCCCCTTCCCCTGACGCCCACTCCCCGCCCCCTAAGCCCCACAAGCCCTCAGCATCCTTAGAACTCCTGCCAAACAACGATCCTTCCCTCCCTGCCTCGCCTCGCCTCCTCGCCTCTCCGATCCTCTTCCCACATCTTTCTTTTGACTGACTCTTCTTAACCCATTCAGTTCTTGCGGCACACCGTATGTGCCAGCAGCGTCTCCCTCTCCTGTGTTTGCGGCACGACGTCTGTGCCAAGATCTTTATATGAATCCCATGCATATACCAAACGTATGATGACAATAAGTATAGGCCAGTGTAACAACTTTTATCATTATTTACAAACTTCTATTGTCTTATGTATCAGAATTACCGTTCTTATGAGTATTTATGTGATATTCAATAGATAATTTTACGGTACGATAACTGCGGTTTGGCAACACCGCCGGCAGCAATATATAACCGTCGCTCCGTCGGCCGTCAGCGACGGGCTCTTCTAGCTAGCATTAGATATTGGATATTGAAAATATTGGATATATTGGAAATATCATTGCAGCATCTGATACACCTAATTAAACTGTACAACTGTCATTATGAATATTTGTTTTATGACTAATAATTACGCAGTAAAATGAAACTTAATATTTATATATAAACATGACAATCCTCCTCATTTTCCCGAAAGCTATTAGAGATATTGGAAATATCATTGCAGCATCTGATACAACTAATTAAACTGTACAACTGATATTATGAATATTTGTTCTATGACTAATAATTACGCAGTAAAATTAAACTTAATATTTATTTAAAAACATGACTTTCCTCCTCATTTGCTCGAAAGCTATTAGAAATATTGGAAATATCATTGAAGCATCTGATACACCTAATTAAACTGTATAACTGATATTATGAATATTTGTTCTATGGCTAATAATTACGCAGTAAAATTAAACTTAATATTTATATAAAAACATGACTTTCCTCCTCATTTTCTCGAAAGCTATTAGAGATATTGGAAATATCATTGCAGCATCTGATACACCTAATTAAACTGTACAACTGTCATTATGAATATTTGTTCTATGACTAATAATTACGCAGTAAAATGAAACTTAATTTTTATATAAAAACATGAATTTCCCCCTCATTTTCTCGAAAGCTATTAGAGATATTGGAAATATCATTGCAGCATCTGATACACCTAATTAAACTGTACAACTCTCATTATGAATATTTGTTCTATGACTAATAATTACGCAGTAAAATTAAACTTAATATTTATTTAAAAACATGACTTTCCTCCTCATTTTCTTGAAAGCTATTAGAGATATTGGAAATATCAATGCAGCATCTGATACACCTAATTAAACTGTAAAACTGTCATTATGAATATTTGTTCTATGACTAATAATTACGCAGTAAAATGAAACTTAATATTTATATAAAAACATGACTTTCCTCCTCATTTTCCCGAAAGCTATTAGAGATATTGGAAATATCATTGCAGATTCTGATATACCTAAATAAACTGTACAACTGTCATTATGAATATTTGTTCTATGACTAATAATTACGCAGTAAAATGAAACTTAATATTTATTTAAAAACATGAATTTCCTCCTCATTTTCTCGAAAGCTATTAAAGATATTGGAAATATCATTGCAGTATCTGATAGGCCTAATTAAACTGTACAACTGATATTATGAATATTTGTTCTATGACTAATAATAACGCAGTAAAATTAAACTTTATATTTATATAAAAACATGACTTTCCTCCTAATTTTCCCGAAAGCTATTAGAGATATTGGAAATATCATTGCAGCATCTGATAGACCAAATTAAAATCTACTACTGTCATTATGAATATTTTCACTAGTACTAATAAATACATAATTTTACTTTTTTTTAAATTACTTTCTTCCTCGTTTTCTCGAAAGCTATTAGAGATATTGGAAATATCATTGCATCATCTGATATACCTAATTCAACTGTACAACTGATATTATGAATATTTGTTCTATGACTAATAATTACGCAGTAAAATAAAATCGTATTTTTATATAATAACATGACTTTCCTCGTCATTTTCTTGAAAGCTATTAGAGATATTGGAAATATAATTGCAGCATCTGATAGACCTAATTAAACTGTACAACTGATATTATGAATATTTTTTCTATGACTAATAATTACGCAGTAAAATGAAACTTAATATTTATATAAAAACATGAATTTCCTCCTCATTTTCTCGAAAGCTATTAGAGATATTGGAAATATCATTGCAGTATCTGATAGGCCTAATTAAACTGTAAAACTGAAATTATGAATATTTGTTCTATGACTAATAATTACGCAGTAAAATGAAACTTAATATTTATATAAAAACATGACTTTCCTCCTCATTTTCCCGAAAGCTATTAGAGATATTGGAAATATCATTGCAGCATCTGATACACCTAATTAAACTGAACAACTGTCATTATGAATATTTGTTCTATGACTAATAATTACGCAGTAAAATGAAACTTAATATTTATATATAAACATGACTTTCCTCCTCATTTTCCCGAAAGCTATTAGAGATATTGGAAATATCATTGCAGTATCTGATACACCTAATTAAATTGTATAACTGTCATTATGAATATTTGTTCTATGACTAATAATGACGCAGTAAAATGAAACTTAATATTTATATAAAAAATTACTTTCCTCCTCATTTTCTCGAAAGCTATTAGAGATATTGGAAATATCATTGCAGTATCTGATAGGCCTAATTAAACTGTAAAACTGAAATTATGAATATTTGTTCTATGACTAATAATTACGCAGTAAAATGAAACTTAATATTTATATAAAAACATGACTTTCCTCCTCATTTTCCCGAAAGCTATTAGAGATATTGGAAATATCATTGCAGCATCTGATACACCTAATTAAACTGAACAACTGTCATTATGAATATTTGTTCTATGACTAATAATTACGCAGTAAAATGAAACTTAATATTTATATATAAACATGACTTTCCTCCTCATTTTCCCGAAAGCTATTAGAGATATTGGAAATATCATTGCAGTATCTGATACACCTAATTAAATTGTATAACTGTCATTATGAATATTTGTTCTATGACTAATAATTACGCAGTAAAATGAAACTTAATATTTATATAAAAAATGATTTTCCTCCTCATTTTCTCGAAAGCTATTAGAGATATTGGAAATATCATTGCAGCATCTGATACACCTAATTAAACTGTACAACTGATATTATGAATATTTGTTCTATGACTAATAATTACGCAGTAAAATGAAACTTAATTTTTATATAAAAACATGAATTTCCCCCTCATTTTCTCGAAAGCTATTAGAGATATTGGAAATATCATTGCAGCATCTGATACACCTAATTAAACTGTACAACACTCCTTATGAATATTTTTTCTATGACTAATAATTACGCAGTAAAATGAAACTTAATATTTATATAAAAACATGATTTTCCTCCTCATTTTCTCGAAAGCTATTAGAGATATTGGAAATATCATTGCAGCATTTGATAGACCAAATTAAAATCTACTACTGTCATTATGAATATTTTCACTAGTACTTATAAATACATAATTTTACTTTTTTTTAAATTACTTTCTTCCTCGTTTTCTCGAAAGCTATTAGAGATATTGGAAATATCATTGCATCATCTGATATACCTAATTCAACTGTACAACTGATATTATGAATATTTGTTCTATGACTAATAATTACGCAGTAAAATAAAATCGTATTTTTATATAATAACATGACTTTCCTCGTCATTTTCTTGAAAGCTATTAGAGATATTGGAAATATAATTGCAGCATCTGATAGACCTAATTAAACTGTACAACTGATATTATGAATATTTTTTCTATGACTAATAATTACGCAGTAAAATGAAACTTAATATTTATATAAAAACATGACTTTCCTCCTCATTTTCTCGAAAGCTATTAGAGATATTGGAAATATCATTGCAGTATCTGATAGGCCTAATTAAACTGTAAAACTGAAATTATGAATATTTGTTCTATGACTAATAATTACGCAGTAAAATGAAACTTAATATTTATATAAAAACATGACTTTCCTCCTCATTTTCCCGAAAGCTATTAGAGATATTGGAAATATCATTGCAGCATCTGATACACCTAATTAAACTGAACAACTGTCATTATGAATATTTGTTCTATGACTAATAATTACGCAGTAAAATGAAACTTAATATTTATATATAAACATGACTTTCCTCCTCATTTTCCCGAAAAGCTATTAGAGATATTGGAAATATCATTGCAGTATCTGATACACCTAATTAAATTGTATAACTGTCATTATGAATATTTGTTCTATGACTAATAATGACGCAGTAAAATGAAACTTAATATTTATATAAAAAATTACTTTCCTCCTCATTTTCTCGAAAGCTATTAGAGATATTGGAAATATCATTGCAGTATCTGATAGGCCTAATTAAACTGTAAAACTGAAATTATGAATATTTGTTCTATGACTAATAATTACGCAGTAAAATGAAACTTAATATTTATATAAAAACATGACTTTCCTCCTCATTTTCCCGAAAGCTATTAGAGATATTGGAAATATCATTGCAGCATCTGATACACCTAATTAAACTGAACAACTGTCATTATGAATATTTGTTCTATGACTGATAATTACGCAGTAAAATGAAACTTAATATTTATATATAAACATGACTTTCCTCCTCATTTTCCCGAAAGCTATTAGAGATATTGGAAATATCATTGCAGTATCTGATACACCTAATTAAATTGTATAACTGTCATTATGAATATTTGTTCTATGACTAATAATTACGCAGTAAAATGAAACTTAATATTTATATAAAAAATGACTTTTCCTCCTCATTTTCTCGAAAGCTATTAGAGATATTGGAAATATCATTGCAGCATCTGATACACCTAATTAAACTGTACAACTGATATTATGAATATTTGTTCTATGACTAATAATTACGCAGTAAAATGAAACTTAATTTTTATATAAAAACATGAATTTCCCCCTCATTTTCTCGAAAGCTATTAGAGATATTGGAAATATCATTGCAGCATCTGATACACCTAATTAAACTGTACAACACTCCTTATGAATATTTTTTCTATGACTAATAATTACGCAGTAAAATGAAACTTAATATTTATATAAAAACATGATTTTCCTCCTCATTTTCTCGAAAGCTATTAGAGATATTGGAAATATCATTGCAGCATTTGATAGACCAAATTAAAATCTACTACTGTCATTATGAATATTTTCACTAGTACTTATAAATACATAATTTTACTTTTTTTTAAATTACTTTCTTCCTCGTTTTCTCGAAAGCTATTAGAGATATTGGAAATATCATTGCATCATCTGATATACCTAATTCAACTGTACAACTGATATTATGAATATTTGTTCTATGACTAATAATTACGCAGTAAAATAAAATCGTATTTTTATATAATAACATGACTTTCCTCGTCATTTTCTTGAAAGCTATTAGAGATATTGGAAATATAATTGCAGCATCTGATAGACCTAATTAAACTGTACAACTGATATTATGAATATTTTTTCTATGACTAATAATTACGCAGTAAAATGAAACTTAATATTTATATAAAAACATGAATTTCCTCCTCATTTTCTCGAAAGCTATTAGAGATATTGGAAATATCATTGCAGTATCTGATAGGCCTAATTAAACTGTAAAACTGAAATTATGAATATTTGTTCTATGACTAATAATTACGCAGTAAAATGAAACTTAATATTTATATAAAAACATGACTTTCCTCCTCATTTTCCCGAAAGCTATTAGAGATATTGGAAATATCATTGCAGCATCTGATACACCTAATTAAACTGAACAACTGTCATTATGAATATTTGTTCTATGACTAATAATTACGCAGTAAAATGAAACTTAATATTTATATATAAACATGACTTTCCTCCTCATTTTCCCGAAAGCTATTAG
>JAPQNM010000023.1:3753491-3855991 GCA_029783475.1 Metacarcinus magister
GTGTTACAAGAGTTTATTGAGGAGTTTTGATAAGTACACCAGGAGGAGGAGGAGGTGGAGGAGGAGGAGGAGGAGGAGGAGGAGGAGGAGGAGGAGACAGGTGTTCTTCCTCCCCAGACGTGGTTATGTCGATGTTTGCAGATCCCTAAGGAAGATTGTGAACCCCTGACATGTTGATGGCACCGACCCGAAGCCCTTGTTCCATTATGCAAGGCGAGAGAAAAGAGAGAGAGAGAGAGAGAGAGAGAGAGAGAGAGAGAGAGAAAAAAAAATTTGGACAAACATACATTTCTCTATTTTCTCCCTTCCTTCTTTCTTCTGTTTCCATATTTCTTTTGTTTTTCCCTTCTTCCTCTTCGCTAATTTTAGAACATTTATCCTTAACTACTAAATTACTGTACTCCATTTTTTTTTGTATCATCCTCGTCTTCATATTCTAGTTCTCAATAATTCAATCTATTATTATTATTTAACGTTACCTTTCCTCGCCCCCTCTCTCTCTCTCTATCTTTTTTTTCTTCCCTTATCTTTTGCGTTCTTTAATTAGCAATCATCTCTTCACTTATTGTATACATTTAATAATTCCATCCTTCGTTAGACACGCACATCCTGATAACTAAATTGTCAAACATCAAAGATACACAAACAACAATTCATTAACTAGAGAGAAAGGTTCCTTGCTCTCACCTTCAAAATTAAAAGCGAACATTCTCAAGTGATTATCGTTTCGCCTCAGGCCTCTCCACAAACCACCCCCCAACCCCTTCGACCTTACCCTTACCCCCAACCTTCATCCCCCTTCCCCTTACCGTCCCTCAAGTACCCCTTAGTCTACCTATTATAAATTCTAAAGGCGTTTCTCCTTATATATATCGGGTGAAGTAATATAATCCGTGACTAGTTTTAAACACTCGACTAGCGGCTTTAGAACGCTAGAAAGAGTAAGGATAAAGGATTCTGTGCCTCAGTTTAGTTTTGTTTTCTTTTCTTTTGTTTAGTTTTAGTTTAGCATTTTCTTGACCTCTCCGGCTAGTCACGACGTGGACTCCCAAATACGGTGTTGGCATCAAAAAATACCTGTTAAACCTGGCATATTGTTTTCTCCCACGCCTCGTACCTGTTTTTAATTATGCAGGTGTGTTAGATTCTCTCTCTCTCTCTCTCTCTCTCTCTCTCTCTCTCTCTCTCTCTCTCTCTCTCTCTCTCTCTCTCTCTCTCTCTCTCTCTCTCTCTCTCTCTCGTGTTGGATAGGGCGTGGCTGAGAGAGAGAGAGTACTTTTTTCAGTCTTCCTTGCAAATATGTTGATTTACCTGTGAAAGGCCCACGATTCTCAGGTCTTATTAGGGACAGGTGAGGTAGGCAAAATACACTTGCTTACCCTCACACACCCCTGAAGCCACCCTGAAGCCACCCTGAAGCTTGCTAGGGCGTTACTGGGCCAGCATAAATGAAGCTTAACATATTCAAGTCATGATTCAAAATACCACCTCATTTCTTTTTCTTTCTGTAGAGTAACATCGTTTTAATATTCGTAAAGTGGCTTCAAATAACTTCGCTTTTGTGTTATATTTAAACATTAACTTGAGGGGAAAAGGTGGGTTTAGAGAATATTTGTATTTTGGGGGGGGGGTGTGTGTGCAGGGGGGGGGAAGGGGTTAGTAAGAGAAATTTGGGTCCAAGTGTGTGAGGAAAATACGTAAAAACAAATACTCTTGAATGTAAATCGAGGTGTTTTTGACTTGAAAAGGCGCTCCAATTTCCTTCTGGTGAGGATGGGCATGAGGGCAGGTGTGGGCGGCTGCTGCTACGCCCACGTTTACCCATACTCGGTGGTCCTATGCGGCGCCTTTATAATCTTTGAGGAAATGCCTGTCTTTCCTCCTCTTTCTCCTCCTCCTCCTCCTCCATCTCCTATTTATTATTATTAGCCAAGCAAGGGTGAAATACAGTTTGATATTATAGTAATCAGGAAAATAAGTCCAGATTCGTGTTCAGCATGACCGAAAACCTCATTGTACCAATTTTCATGAGATTCGGTGATGTGAAAATTTTCATGAAATTTTGTAGGGTACACCCTTAGAATTTTTTACATAAATCATATATTTTGAAATAACTCGAAATGTATGGGGTTTACGTAAAAAACGTATAGAATATAAAAGAAAGAACAAGAAACGCCCGTTCTATTGAGCTATAGTGAAATGTAATTGGAATGTAATTATAGATGTAGGAGTGTAATGTATTATGCATTAATATCTTTCACAAAATTATAATTTTCTTCATAAGTATTAGAGTTTTTGGAAAGATGATGACTATATGAGATAGACATTATCAAACTCCACAATATAACATCTATACAATTTTCCTGTAGGACTAATATTTTCATAGTAAAATGTGAAAAAACATTTTCGACCTCAATTCTGGTGGAATTTACGGGCCACAAAATGGAAAAATGCAAATATTATAGTAATGACAAAACTAATTCCAGATTCGTAATCAGCATGCCCGAGAACCCCTTGGTACCAATTTTCATGAGTTGTGTTGAAATATTAACAAAAGCTTAACCTAACCTAACCTAACCTAACTAAAATACGTTTTCCGGTCCGGTAGGACTGTTGCTGTCTGTTCTTCCTTTGTACTCTTCCTCCTCCTCCTCCTCCTCCTCCTCCTCCTCCTCCTCCTCCTCCTCCTCCTCCTCCTCCCTCTCTGGCTTGCGTGCTCCCACCTAGCAGCTAATTACGTGTGTGTGTGTGTGTGTGTGTGTGTGTGTGTGTGTGTGTGTGTGTGTGTCTGTGTGTGTGTGTTTGTCCAGACCGTCATATTTCCTTAGGCATGGACGGGAAATGCCAACTCATGAGGTGGCTGTGGTGTGTGTGTGTGTGTGTGTGTGTGTGTGTGTGTGTGTGTGTGTGTGTGTGTGTGTGTTGTCTTTCCTCCTGCCTTGATGTTGTCCAGATAGAGCGGCACCACTTTCATTTTTTTCCCACTCCTAATTAGAGAAAAAAAAATATACCATACCTAGGAAGAACATAAACAGTGTCTTAGAGGAAAAGAAAAAGATGAAGAAGAAGAAGAAGAGAAGATGAAGATGGAGGAGGAGGAGGAGGAGGAGGAGGAGGAGGTGGAGGAGGTGGAGGAGGAGGAGGAGGTGGAGGAGGAGGAGGAGGAGGAGGAGGAGGAGTCTTCACCTTCCCTGCATCTAGGGACATAACACCACCGCGCTAAGAACGAAAACAAAAACACTGGAAAATTAGTTGCTCTTTTCAGCAGTCTTCCCTGATTACCATTATTCATTTTCTTTATTGCTCGACCTGTGTTTATGGTGATGGTTCTTGTTTCACTGCCGGCGTCCAACTCAGCGCTTAATTCGAGGGTGTAATGGTGGGTTGTTGTTTTTTATTCAGCGTCTCTGGCATACATAAGAACCTTGTCTTGTCTTGTCTTGTGTTGTCTTGAAACCTTTAGCGTCTTGAGGGGGGAAGAGTCGCCTGGGAGAGAGCCTTGCAGGGAAGCGCGGATCAGAGGAGCCACATGGAGGCTTAGTGAAGATGGAGTGGATAGAAGAAGAAGGGATAAGAGGAACAAAACATAATAGGACGAGGAAAGAAGGAGAAGCAGGATCAGAATCAGAAGAACACGACAAGGGAGGAGGAGGAAAAGAAGGATAAGAGGCTGGTCAACAGTATATTCCCTGTTCCAGTTGTTATCAGTTTTAGCTTGCCAGTGCAGAATTACTCTCTCCTCCTCGCCAGTCAGAGATACAAGGATAATATGAGTTACCTCCCCGCGCACAGGCAGCCTCCAGCGGGGTGATAGCTTGGGCGTAACAAAGGGTGAAGTAGGGGGTCGGCATCTCCCTCAGCAGGTGGGCTATGGTGTCCTGGGCTTTATCGAGGGAGGGCGAGGGTGTGTGTGTGTGTGTGTGCAAGCAGGTGTAAGGTGAAGGCAACAGGTGTATGTATAAGGGAGAGAGAGAGAGAATACTACTCTAATAAAGATGTTTTCTGTTATGATGTAATGTAGAATTCAGTCACATGATGGATTTTGTGGTCACAGAGGAGTGCCGGCGTTGGCTCGTTAAAAAGATCATTTGGTAAGGGGAACAGAACCTCACCTTTATCGTGCACTTATCTAAGGGAACGCCCTGCTCCCCTCCCACTCCCACTCCCTCAGGACCCGCAGGGAAACTTAAGATGCTGGAATAACACAAAGTATTTTAGGCGGAGTATCTCGGGGTCGGGAGGAAGGGTGGAACAGGAGGTAATAACTGCCTTCAGGTGTTATTTGCTGCTGGTTCCTGAGGGTGTACGTAATGGAGGAACGCGCGTGTTGTTATAAGATACCCGATTATCATGTGTACGTAATTGTGTATGTACGTGTATGTTGGGGGAGGAGAGTCATGGGAGGGAGATAGCAGTGTGTGTTGATACTTTAATAATATAAAATGTGTTGAGTCATTGGAATTAAAAATGTATGTTCGGTAATGGATTGGCTGACAGGTTATCGTGTGTAGGAGGTAATCACAGGTTTAGTAATGAAGTTGTTGATCAGTGGGAAAGGATGTGAAGCTGTATCGATGGTGTAGATAAAGGGGAAGGTGGAGGTAGAATTATGTGAAGGGGAGAAATAGGGTGTGTGTGTGTGTGTGTGTGTGTCTGTGTGTGAAAGAAAGAAAGAAATAATGAAAAATAATCAACTCACTCTAATAATTAAAAAAAAAGAGAAAACAATTATAACAGATGAACAAAAAAAATCCACTACTTATAAGCTTCAACCTAAAAAAGAAAAAGAAGAAAAAAGAAATTAGAAAAATACAGATTCCCAACATTTCACACATTATTATTTTTTGTATTTTCATTTTTTTTTCCTTTCCTCTCCCTGACTGATATAATTGATGTGCATGATGTCGAAGTGTGGCAGTGGTGTGTGTGTGTGTGTGTGTGTGGGGCGCGGCGCACGTTTAAAGCCGATACTGCCAGGGTCAACCTATAAAAAAAAAAAAAAAAGAACAGAACAGGCCTATAGTTGTTCTTCTAAGAGTTTTATGGTTGAAGGAACATCTTTGGCAGTCTTTTTTTTTTTAGGGGGGGCGAGGGGGGCGGGGAGGGGGGCGAGAATGTATCCCTGTCAGCGCGTGTTTCAAGTTTCAAATTCCGTGGTTTTATCATTCACGGTTGGACGAAACGAGGGTGATAAACTTTAGTACAAATGAAAATGAGAGAGAGAGAGAGAGAGAGAGAGAGAGAGAGAGAGAGAGAGAGAGAGAGAGAGAGAGAGCACAATTCAAGCCATTAAACATCACTACAACAACACTCATTGACCCATTCTCTATAACTAGTTCCCCGTTTTCTTTGTAAGGGTAACATCGGTAATTAAACATGATTGGTAGGATTTGAGTTTTTTATATATTTTTTTTATCCTTTTTTCTTTTCCTTCCTCTTCCATGGTGTTGCAAGGGTGATGGGAGTAAAGTTTGTTTAATTTCCTCGCCAGAACACCTTTCCACCGCCTTCCCCAAAGTGGGCGATGATTTATGGCTCTTCTCTTCCCCTTCCCTTCCTCCCCTTCCATCCCTCTTATCCTTCCCCTTCAGCTCCTTCTATCCCTTCGTTCCTGTTTACTTATTCCTTCCTCTCTTACCGCCCCCTTGTAAACATTGCTTCTTTCTTTTTCTCTCTCCTTTCTTCTTTCCTTCTTCTTTTTTTTCTTCTGCTTGTAACTAGTATAATATATTTTGTTTTATATTCGTTTGTGAGTTCATTCGGGCGGTAAATGCAACTCTCTCTCTCTCTCAACCCTTTATTATTATTTGTAGTAGTAGTAATAGCAGTAATAGTAGAAAAGTATCAGTATTAGGAAGAGAATGATAGTATTAACAGGAACAACAACAGTAGAAGTAGCAGCAGAGGTACAATTGCATGTTAACACCTCGTACAGTACCCTCGTTCCTGCCACAGACATTTCCGTACCCTCGTGAGAGCTTCCCCTTGCGGTGCCCTGACAGGAAATGCCCATGCAATCGGTCAGCCGTAAATGGTTCCTTGAGATGCCCGGCCAGGTTGTGTTGTAATTTCTGTCGCCACACACACACACATACACACATACATACATACACACACACGTCTCACCTTCACCACGTCCGCTGCCTTGCATTTCCTCCTTCATTTAAACATTAATTCCAGATTGACTGAATTTTCCGTGTGGATTCTCATTCTGTTTGATTTGTTTGTCTGTCTTGGCCATTAAACTTGATTTGTGTGTGTGTGTTTTTTTTTGTTACACACACACACACACACACACACACACACACACTGCTACATTTACTCCACACTCCATATTCTATACACACATTTCAGTAGGTTGGTTGCAGGTGTATTTTCACGTTTAGAAAAGTTTTAAACGTGCCAGGCTTTAAATGCACCACTTTATACATTTAGTTATTCATTTAGTTATTCATTTAGGTAGTTATAAAGCCAGCCAGTTGTTTGTAGTACGTACGTTTTAGTCAGTGTATTGTGGAAACCGTAAATATTATTCCAGGTACCACGTTACGAATACTTAATTTTCTTCTATACATATTTTCCTTTCACGATAAAATTTAGTGAATAACATTAACCTTTTGACTCATGGATCGGGTCAGTGAGTTGATGAATAACGGAATGTGACTCACCAGGAAGCGAAAGTCGAGAATCTATCCTGTGAGTCACTATATATACAGGAAGGAGTCACAGCAGGAGAGAAATAGTGGTCATGTAAAATAAGTCGTGACTCACAGGTGTTTGCGTATCTGTGGTCAGTCTGTTGGTGGTGTCGTGTGGCTTAAGATGAGTCGCTGGTGAGGATGAGTCATGAGTCGTGGAAGATGAGTATCAGCAGGTAAGTGTTTAGGAGGAAATGCCGGGTGTGCGTGAGGTGAGATGAAGGGGAAGGGTGAGGGGAGAGGGAGGCTGGGGTAGCGAAGAGGGGAGAGGAGGATGGGTACTGAGGGCGTGGTCATGTCTTCTTCCTCCTCCTCCTCCTCCTCCTCTTCCTCCTCCTCCTCCTCCTCCTCCTGTCTTTGCCACTGACTTACCGATCCTCCTTTGTTTGTTCAGTTTCTGTCTTGTTACCTCTATCGTCCTATCCTTTCTTTTACATATATTTATTTGCATTTATTCTTGCCTTTATTTATGTATTTATTTGGTTTATCATCGTTTATTATTATTATTATTATTATTATTATTATTATTATTATTATTATTATTATTATTATTATTATTATTGTTGTTGTTATTATTCGTGTGTTTGTGTTTGCTCGGAGACACGCCTGGCGGAGTCACCTTCATTATCGATGCGTGCATCCTATAATTGTTTCACTCCTTGTTAATTTAGTTACCTGTGCGCTCTCTCTCTCTCTCTCTCTCTCTCTCTCTCTCTCTCTCTCTCTCTCTCTCTCTCTCTCTCTCTCTCTCTCTCTCTCTCTCTCTCTCTCTCTCTCATACACGTTCTTCCTTCTTTTTTCTTTTTTTTCTCACACATAAAAGAGTTTCGTAATGGAAACAAAACAGAACAAAAAATTATTAACAAGGAAATGATAGAGGATTGTAAAAGGTTGAGTGTGATTCTGATTTTCTTTTTTTTTTTTTTTTTTTTTCTTTTTGGATCGAGAGAAAACGGTGAGTGTGATGTCGATTTGATATGACATGAAATGGAAGAACGAGGGATGAATTTTGAAAGAGCGAGAGAGAGAGAGAGAGAGAGAGAGAATAAAACTGAAAATCACCAATAAAAAGAACAGATCAAAAATAACAAAATGAATAAAATAAACCAGTCAATTAACCAAATATAGAAAAAAAAATATTGAGTAAATGAATGAATGAATAAAAGAATGAGTGAGTGAGGAAAGAACATTAAGGATGAAAAGACGAAAAGCGAAATGGTGACTTGAATAAGAAGAAGGAAGAGAAGCCAAGGAGGAGGAGGAGGAGGAGGAGAAAAAAGTGGAGTAAAACCAGCCTCTTGGGACTACTGAAGGCGACGTAGCAGAAGGAAGACACTCTCGAGAGGCCTTTCCACACCTTTCATAGAGCTGACTAAGGGATACCAACCTTAGGAACCCCACCGAGGAGACTGACGGATGGAAACACTGATAAAGAGAGAGAGAGAGAGAGAGAGAGAGAGAGAGAGAGAGAGAGAGAGAGAGAGGGAGAGGAAGAGGGATTTTGTGGAGTAAACTGCAAGGGAATGGAAGTAATTTGACAACGTTTCAGGGCAAACTTATGTTAATTCAGCATCCGTCAAGAACACGAGAAAAAGTTTGAACAGACAGACGCGCTGGTAAATAAACAGACAAACAGACAGACGGATGGGCAGGCGAAAATTGAGGTAAAATTGCAATCCACACACACACACACACACACACACACACACACACACACACCACACACACACACACACACCACACACACACACACACACACACACACCATCCAGTTTATACTTTAATCACACCGAAGATAAAAAAAAATATATATAAAAAAAACGAAGATAATTACTCAAGCAAGCAAGGAAATCACACTAAATGAAGCGTATTATTATTATTATTTTTATTTATTTATTTTTTTTTTTAGTTACTCATTTTTCTCGCGTTTTTTACTCATTTTTCCCGCGTTTTTTTTTCCCGCCAAACTGCAATCCGCTAACATTCAATTATTGGTTACATTTTGGTGCTGGTCAGACCCAACGGGATTTGCACAGTGTTGTTGTTGGATATCGTGGCAGGAAGGCAAATATATTCAATTCAGTACAGAGGGTGGCTAGGGTAAGGCTGTGTGTGTGTGTGTGTGTGTGTGTGTGTGTGTGTGTGTGTGTGTGTGTGTGATTCCTGTAAAAAAACGAAAATTTCTAAACTGGGAGATATTTGTTTAAGGGTTTGAAGCTAGTGACTTTTTTTTTAGAAGTTGAAATGTAGTTTATTGTATTTTTTTGGTGGTACAGTTGACGTGGTTCACCCTAGCAAGTATAAGAGTCAATGTTTTTTTTTTATGTCTTCACTCTTATATATAATTTTCTATCTAGTGTTTGGCTGCATATAATTTTCCTGTAATAAACTAAAATAATCAACTATATTTACAATTTCTATTTAAGTTCGCTATTTTCTTTACATTTATACATCACATTAACTATATTCTATACATACGTGGCAGATAATATAATACACACTATCACATATACATTTATTTTCAACTTTTGCCTGCGTTCTGGGATTCAAAAGCTGCAATTCTCTTTACGTTTCTTATTTTTCTTTCGTTACAGTTTCTTTTTTTACATTTTTTGTTAATTTTTGTGACACGGTGGCCCATGTCCCTCGTGAACCAGATAGCTGGACGCCCCATCCAGTGAAAGGGTGAGAGAGAGAGAGAGAGAGAGAGAGAGAGAGAGAGAGAGAGAGAGAGAGAGAGAGAGAGAGGCGCCAGACAACCTCACCCCCTCTGGTCATCTCGTTATCCTTCAGGTCTCCCGTGCTAGTGGAAATTCAGAGGCTGTAGTCAGTTTTCTGGGTGAAAGGCAGATGGAATTCCCTTCTTTTGGAACGCTGTGGGACATAGACGACAGGTTCAGAGGGCGGGGCAGGTAGACAGAGAGTAGGTGGCATAGAAAAGGTGGATGGGAAGAATGAGGTGGAAGGGGAAAGAGGGAATAAAGGAGATAGAGGGAAGAGTAAGTGAAGAAGAGATGAAAGGGAGAGGAAAATAGTTGTTAGGAAGGATAAGGGTAAGAAAAGATGTTCAGTAATTGGTACTAAAGCGATTATCAGGTTATAAATGTCGTGTTCTTTTCTTTCTTTCCCTTCAGTTTTTATTCCTTTAAGTCGTTCTCATTTCACGGTACTTAAAGGAACGAATTATTAGTGGCAATTGTGTGGTGGATGTAAGACATCCTCCTCCTCCTCCTCCTCCTCCTCCTCCTCCTCCTCCTCCTCCTCTTCCTCACTCCCCTCTCAATTTTCCCTTTTCTACGCCTTCCCCTCTTCTTTTTTTTCTTCTTCTTTATTTTTATACTGGTTAATTACACGTTACTTTTTCCTGCGGTCCACCTTTACCTGGGGAGAAATTGAAGGCGAGCTGTGATTGGCTGTCAGAGTGATGCGCGGGAGCCAATCATCTTTCATCTTATTTATTTTATTTTATTATTATTTTTTTCGTTTGGCGGTGTAATTTTTTGGGTTTTTTTGAAGGATGATTCTGAGTTGCTTGTAGGGGAAGATGCCCTTTGTGATTTTTCTCTTCTTCCTCCTCCTCCTCTTTTTCCTCCTCCTTTTCCTCCTCTTTCATCGTCCTCATCATCTCCTTCACTCCCTCTTTTCACACCCTTCTTACCTTATCTCTTTCTTTTCTTCTCTTTCTCCTTCTCTTCCTTTCCTCCTTCGTCACTCCTTCGTCCCTCCTTCGTCACTCCTTCGCCTCGTTTCTTCCTGCAACAGAGGATAAATAGAAGAGTCTCAGTGATGTATTTGCTCAGTACCTGTCCGCCACCAATTGGGTTTTGCCTCTTTTTCCCTCTCTCTTTATTTTCTCTCGCTCTCTTTTTCTCTCTCTTTGCTTTATCCTCTGTTGAGACTTCGTTAGATTCTCAACTTGGCTTCCTTCCTTCTCCTTCCTTCTCCTTCTTCTCCTTCCCTCACCCTTCACCAATTCTTCTAACACAGGTTTTCTTATCTATCTTTTTAAAGTTTTCTCTCTTCTTCTTTCTTCACTTTATCCTCTTTTTTCATCCTTACCAACTATTTATCTCTCACTTTTATCTCTTATTTACCAATTTTCCACACTAAGACGTTGTATTCCACACCTACTACTTCCTATTTTCTTCCTCTCCTTCTTCTCCCTATCTTAGTCCTCTTCCCTGTCTTCTCCCTCCCTCGTAAGTCTTCACCAAACGTCCCTCAGCACCCCTACACACCCTCCCTTCAGCTCCCATCAAACGGCAGGGGATGATATGAACACCAGAATGTCTCCTCTAAGCTTCTGAGTCCAGCACCCTTCCAGAATCCTATAAACCTGTCCCATAGAGTCCCTTCCTCTAGTCCCACACCTTTTCCCATCGTCATCTCCTCAGCTTCCTCTTCATTCCTTAGTTCCTCTTCAGTTTCAGTTCCTCCTCTTCCTCTCAAACCAGTCTCACACTTGCCTCACGTCTGCCTCATGATTTTTAACGCCAAAGGCTTATCGTGTCTGCCGGTGATGCGTCCTATGAATTATTAGTCGTATATATGTTGATGGATGGGAAGGGGAGGAGGAGGCTGTGACTGAGAGGATGGGGGAGAGCTGTGAAGGGGTGTTTCAAAGGTATATTACGTGGAGATGAAGGAAAGAAGTGGGTGGAGGAGGAGGAAAAAGCCATCTTGTTAGGTTTTTAAAGCGGATGATGAAGGAAGGGATGGTGTGTACAAGGGAAAAGGGCAGGGGAGGCAGCTCCAAAGGGACACCCCGGGGAGGCTCCTGCTACCTCCAGCAGGGACGAGGCTGGTACTGAAACCTTAAAACTGCAGGAAGCGAGAGGGAAAAAAAAATATCCTTTTGAAAACTACCATCACGTTTGACTCAAGAAAATCATCCTCTTCCTCTTCCTTCCTCTCCTCCTCCTCCTCCTCCTCCTCCTCCTCCTCCTCCTCCTCCTCCTCCTCCTCCTCTTCCTCAACAGACTCCTCTCTCTTCTGGAATAAGTGTATCATTATTTTTCAAGATGAAGTAATTTTTCTAACATGTTTTTCATAAAGGACCTCTTGCCACACCAGCAGAAGGGACGTGAGTTAGGTCCTCTGGCAGGCATCATGCAGGAGGGGAGGTGGAGGTTGTGGGTGGGTGGGGGGGGGAGAAACCATGCAGTGTGGGTGGTTGGGGGAAGGCGGGGGTGGATTGTGGCCTTAATCGTTTTTCGTGTATATTCATCCTCACTGTGGCTCGCATAAACTTCTTATTTACGATCTTCATATCCGCCCTAAGCTGCCCTTCTCCTGGGCTGCGTATATTAAGTAGCTCGGGTGCGACCGCCTTTATGGTATTAGAGAGAGAGAGAGAGAGAGAGAGAGAGAGAGAGAGAGAGAGAGAGAGAGAGAGAGAGAGAGAGAAAGAGAGAAAGAGTCCAGGTCACAACGGGGAATGTCCAAGACTTCATTTCCCGCACCGCTGGTCTTCTTCCTTATATTTGATCCTTTGCCTCCTGGAGCTGTGCGTTGCCTGGAACCCACGAAGCCAAGAATCTTGTCTCGATACGCGGCTTAATGGCATCCTGGAACGGCTTGCTCCGCCTCCACCTCCACCTCCACCTCCCTGCTCCACCCAGCCTCAACCCTCTCCTCCTACCCCGCTCCCTCCCGCGTCCCCGTTCATAGCGCGTGATCCAAATTGCTGCTCTGCTATTTCTGTGGTCGACGGAACCTTGGGGGCGCCGTTGAAAGATCTGGGTGATGGATGGCGCCGCCTGGGGGAGCCGCCGCCAAGGCCACTCGTGTTGGACTCGCTGGAAGCCCGCCACAGCCTCTCATTGAAGGGAGCAAGGCGGTGGTTAGCTACTGCCGCCTTGTTTTTTTTATACTTACTTCTTTCTTCTTTGCCATCCTAAAGCGAAGGCCTGAGCAAGGACGGCTGATGGGTTTATGTTGTTTTTTTCCTGTTTAGTTCCTTCCCTTTGCCGTCACCCTCCTCCTCCTCCTCCTCCTCCTCCTCCTCCTCCTCCTCCTCCTCCTCCTCCTCCTCCTCCTCCTCCTCCTCTTCCGATACACTGGTTGATCAAGTAAGAATGACGCATACGACCTCAGCATTCCAGCTCAGCATACAAGCATCCATCCAGCCAGCCTTAGTCATTCGCTCAGCCACTTAGCTAACAAGCCAATCAATCAGTCAGCCAATCAGCCGGCGACGACCTTCATAACGTCAACAACAACAGCAAAGGAAAGAGGAAGTTAGGAATGCAGACAGCTCCTTGAACCGTGAGCGCCGGAGGTGGAGTCTGGCGTCCACATACCGAGGGTGACGCAACGAATCGCTTCTGTCTAGTGTTTTGCGTCGCCTGGACACCCTGAGGGAACACTAACTCCACCTGTCTGGCTATGACAAACACAAACCAAGTAGTAGTAGTAGTAGTAGTAGTAGTAGTAGTAGTAGTAGTAGTATTTAATAGACAAAGACGACCGCACTGAAACACATACACACACACACACACACACGGAAGTGAATTCGAGGAGAGCTTATTGAAACACCGATTGTTCCCTGGATTACCTCCTTACCTGGAGAAGCCAATTAACAAGACCCCGCTAGGTAATTTATATCACTTAGATAATTAAGGGGAAGATGAGAGCCACTCCTTCCCCTTTGTTCCATTCCCATCGCGTCTTGTAGCAAATTCGCACCATAAGGAAGCTGTTTTTACATCGTCAGTGGTTTATTCACACACACATATGAGGCTTTTAACACCTTTATAAACACGATTCACTTCTATTTACTTACCAATCAACTAATGAAACTGTAGATCTTCTTATGATATCACTATTTCATCACGCTATTTACCATTTAATTAGCATTGACAAACCTTATTACATTTTTTTTTCTTCTTACCTCTTAATATACTTTACATTCGTGGTCATTGACGGAACAGTTTACACATGTTAGGTCGCTGTCTTGTCGTGTTTTGATCATAGAATCTGTGTTGTGGGTAGATACATCGACCAACCCTCGCCGCTGGGGGTATAAATATCAGAGAAACCATCAGTATTCCCGTATGAGAGAGAGAGAGAGAGAGAGAGAGAGAGAGAGAGAGAGAGAGAGAGAGAGAGAGAGAGAGAGAGAGAGAGTACCCACCCATTAGATAGGAACGTTAAGTAAGCAGGAAATCCGGTACCGTTGTAATACAGGTGTTGAAACTCCCTCTCAACACCCTTCCCCTCCCCATACACAAAGGTACATCAGCCTACACCCAAAGCCAAGTGTTAGGCCTATGCAAATATTCCTCTGAGATTTATGGAGAGGCTGTAGAGAGTACCATGTGGCCATTAATCAAGTTTCAACACAGGTAATCGAATGTGCTGTGTTTACCTGTGTGAGGGGGGGAGGAGGGGTAGTGTAGGTCAACAGGTGTGGCTAAGAAGTCAAGTTTATATGGATGAGGTGGAGGCGAAGTAGTAACTCGTACAAGATGAAACTTCAGCTTATTGTACGTTGTAAATTTAGTGATATTAAACACCAGCTGGAGTGTGTGTGTAGGTAGCCTCGCGCCCTCTCCCTCCCTCCCTCCCTCCCTCCCTCCCCTCCTATATACCGTGAATATCATGCTTTGTTAGTGGGTGTGGCTGCTGTACCCTTACCACACCACACCACAACACCACCACCACAACCACCACCAGGAAGTGCATTGTAGTGTCTTCATTTGAGCAGAAACAGAAGCAGCGAGGAAGGTCAGTTGTGTGGTTAATGGTTGAAGAAGGAGGAGGAAGAGGAGGAGGAGGAGGAGGAAGGGAGTCTACACTTCTTGCCTTGGTTAAATGAGGCGTTTGTTTCATCGTTGTCGTCGTCGTCGTCTATTGTCGTAGTGTTTCAGTGTCTTGTATCATCTTCCTTTACCTGCATTCCCAAGTCTACTGATAATTCTCGAGGGTTTTAGTTCTTATCCTGTTTTTTCTCATTTCCTTTCTCTCTTTCCTTGTTTTACCTTCGCCTCGTTCTCTTTCTCTTATCCTTCTTCCTCGTTTCCGTCTCTCATGTCCCTTGTTTGTCTTCCCTCCTTGTTCTCCTCTTTCTTTGGCTTCTCTGATGTGCCTCTTGTACCCTCGCGTTCCTCTCCCTCTTCCACGTCTGCTCCCTCTTTGTTCCGGGAAAATTGTGTGTCTGAAGCTGACGTGGCTCTCCTCCTCCTCCTCCTCCTCCTCCTCCTCCTCCTCCTCCTCCTCCTCCTCCTCCTCCTCCTCCGCCGAACCCCCAAGGAGGCACTTCAAAAGACCTGACCTGGGCGTTATACTCAACTTATTCCATATCTGGGTCAGGCAAGGTCACGCTAGGTAGGTCACGGCCACACGGGTGAGGGAAGCAAGGTCAAGCAGAGGTGGGTTCAATGGGTGAATGGGTGGTTGTGTGCCCCTTCCCGCCCCCTCCTTACTTCCTCATCATCTGGAAATGTAATGGTAGAAGTATTAGTAGTAGTAATAATAATAATGATAATAATAATGATATACCAGAAGCCTTTGTAGCTCAGCATGTAAATAGAATAAGCAAACCTTTGTGTATGTGTGCATGTGTGTGTGTGTAAGGGGGGGGGGGTATGTATGTATGTGCGTGTGTGTATTACCTACCTGAGTTCAATCATTTGTCAAACAGGTGAGGTGAACATACCATAATCCCAAACTTAGCGATCACACTCACCTAACAATACTCTCATCTGTCCTTATTACTCGCTTGACTCCAATGTAATGTTGATGTTTATTCAACCCTCATGAATCACGCCCATGACTGAACAAGAAGCAGCTTACCGAGTGAATAGCCCACGCTTGATCTACCGTGAAAAAAGCAGCCTTGACTTAGGGTTGAATAAGCATGAATATACTAGCGTTGGAATTGTATGGAGATGTTTTACGTGCCTAACGAAGCGAAAATTTGACTAACCGGTGTTTTGAGTAGGGTATGGAGGGGGAAGGGGAGGGAAGGACGTGCTGGGAAGGTAACGAGAGAAATGGTGTAAAGGAAGGGAATGGGTACGCGTATATGCTGTTAGGAAGGATGGAAGGGGAAGAGCAAGGGAGAGAAAATACATAGAAAATTTTACGCGAGACTGAGGGGAAGAGGGAGTAGAGAGACAGGGTGAGGGTGAGGGTGAGGGGAGGAGGGAGGAACATTGCGTGTCAGGGAGCAGTAAGGATGAAGGTGACACGGGTAGGTAACGTAAGTCCCTTGGCTGTACCTGTTTCCTGTGATCCTGTGAAGCATTCGATGGGCGTTTGGTGAAGGGATGAGGGTGGGCGTGAAGGGGGAATGTAAAGGGAGATGTGCAGGTACAGTGGAGGAATGAAGGGGAGCTGGAGAGAGGTGGATCTACAAGGAAGTTATAGGTGACCTTACATGGTCTATATATACGTTTCTCTTTTTTGTCTTCTTATTCTGTCTCTATTCTTTTGTTTCCTCCCCTCGTTTTCTTTACAGTGTATGTGTAGGAAACCCTAAGTTATAATTTTTTTCTTATCATCAAAGTTAACGTTATTGAGTTGTTTTTTTTCTTTTTGAACCTAACCATTTTGTTATATATACACATCAAATTTTATAACCTCTATTTTGTGTGTGCTCTTTATATATATTTTTCTTGTTTAACTCCTACATAAAAAAAAACTCTTCCCTTTCAGTCTCTCTTTTCCTCCCATCTTTTATACAGTACAAGACCATGTATACACTTTTCACATTGTTTCTTCACTACCTCATCTTACTCGTATTCTAATTTACACAAATAATACTAAATTTTCACGCGGGGAATCGTAACTCAATCTTTTTCTGTCATCATATTTACGGGGTGATGTTATGAGTCTCGCTTCGCCTCCGTCACGCCAGGGTTCTAAAGTGGTAAAAAGGTGGTGTGTTTGGCGTCAAGTTCCAAGGTTCAGGTGGTCGTGTTGTTATGGTTCTGAGGCTGCGGACCTTTGCGTGGCGTGCGTGTGCGTGTGTGTGTGCGTGTGTGTGTGCCTTCTTGGAACCTGCTTTTACCTGAAGCTGACTCACTGCCTTGTGTATGTGGGGCGAAGAAGAGAGAAAAAGGAGAAGGAAAAAGAAGGAGGAAAAAGAAAACTGGCCATCCACGTATCATATTGCGTCTCACATAATGACATATTTTTACCACGGCATAAAAGTTGACCTTGTTTGTGTTCCTCCACGCGATTCACCTCATCTTGGCTGCAGCGTGGAGGGAGGGAGGGAAGGAGGGAAGGACAGAGGGAGGGAGGGTAGGACAGACAGGCCACGAGACACACTAAGACAGTCACAGCCTTGCATACAGACGAGGATAGCGGACAGCGGACATCAGTTGGTTACGGCTGACTGCCCTCTAGCGGTCGTGGTTATCAGACTGTCACTGTGACTGGCATACTGACTTACCACTGACTAGCTGACTGGCTGACGTGAAGCTGTGTATGGCGGGATGACTTAGAACTCGACGACTGACTTAACATACTGACTGACTGGCTGACTGACTGACTGACACACTGGTGGGATCACAGTAGCGTTGGGAGAAGACAGAACGCAGCCGCGGAAGCAAAACTGATGCCGAAAAATGGACTCCCCGACAAGTGACTGGCAGGTTAATTAATGCCGATAGGGGAACGATGTGCAAGTGGTACCTGTTTACGAGGCTGCCAGGTGTGATGAGGCTGTTGTTAAGTGGTAAAAGAGGAGCAATTGAAGGCTTAAAGGGAACTAGAAAAGGGGACTTAAGAGAAGGTATGCGAGGGACAGCCACTAAGGGGAAAGGGTTAGAGGCAGCTTGGCTAATCAGATTTATTGCATATCATCAAGAGAGAGGCTGAGTTGGTGTGTTGGGGCCAGTGATACCACGCGCTAGGTTGTCACTGGGGAGCCTCCACCCAGACCACCCTTACATGTCCTAAAGACGCACCTCTGGAATTGATGTCCTGTCTTGTCGCAGCGGATCTCTTGCCTCTTGGTGGTCCTGGCCGGCGAGGTGGCTTGAGTCTGTACTTAAGGCGATTGTCATATGTTTATGTATCGATTATAGGAGAAGAGTTACAGAGTCGACGGTAAAGGAGGATTAGGTAAGTCGTATATAAGGTTTTAAAAGACTTGGGTCGTGTAAGAAGGTGTTGCAGTTACACTTTATTGGTGAACCGTGATGGAGAGATTTTTACAAGGACACTGAGTGGAGACAATGACGATACAACACTGTGACAACATAAGCATTGTTACCATAACCATCTTAGCAGTTTATTTTCATGCAACACTGTTTTCTTTCCCGTCGTGCAGGGAGGAAATTCTGGACCTTGTTGTTTTAATAGAGTAAAGCATTTTGTCCTTCACGTGAAGCTTGAATATTAGAGCAAAGCCTCGTTGACGTCAGGGTTTTAGGGGAACAAGCCAAGTGGATGAATGTTCTGGGACTGCGAGGGATGAACCACTACCGTCCATCCCATTCCCTTCCCTTCCCCCTTAACGCGTGGGAGACAGAGACTGACTGCAACAGGCACCGAAAAAAATATATACCAAAAAAACAAAAAAAAAAGTAGGAAAACTCCCACATGTCATCGTCAAAATGTAATCAACGTTGAAAAAATACAACTTTTTGCCTCCCTCACACACCCTTCCAGCCCCCATTTCCAGCCCCGCCCCGCCCCGCCCCGCCCCGCCCTGCAGCACACTCCCAAACACTGACCTACGTAGTACAGGCCCACCACTGACCCTGAAAACACCACCTTGCTGTATAGGGTTCCTGCGATCCTTTCTAGGCCACTTGAAGGAACCCAAGTATCCTTCCACGTGTTCTTACTCCCTCACTCCCTCCTTCAGAGCCTTCACGGAGCAGGCGAGGCGAGGCGAGGGGAAGGAAGGAAGGAAGGAAGGAAACCTATTAGATGTATAACGTTTATTTTCTCTGCCTCGACCATGAGCTCTCTGTCACGGAAATAGGTCCTTCAGAATGGGAGTTGGATGAGGCTCTAATGATCACGCTCTACCACCACCACCACCACCTCCTCCTCCTCCTCCTTCACCACCTGTACCCATCACTAACAGACCCAACTACTACACCCCGACCTCCCCCACCTCCCCCACCTCCTCCACCTCCTCTTGCTCGTTAAAATAATGGAGCGAGTCAACAACTTTACCAACCCCAAAGATGAGATCAATACGGCCTCCCGAAGCCTGCCAAGTTGTGTGACGCCGTAACGAGACCAGGACTTAAGCCCGTCATGGCGCCGCGCCCTACACTCCCGCAGATTAGGGTGATTGGTAAAGACGGCGCTGTTAAGTTGTTACAGGCCGGGGACATGCGCTGGGAGGAGGAGGAAGAGGAGGTGGAGATAGGGACGGTTGGGTTGTATGAGGGGAATTTAAGGCAACATCCCCTGCTTCTCTCTCTCTCTCTCTCTCTCTCTCTCTCTCTCTCTCTCTCTCTCTCTCTCTCTCTCTCTCTCTCTCTCTCTCTCTCTCTCTCTCTCTCTCTCTCTCTCTCTCTCTCTCTCTCTCTCTCTCTCTCTCTCTCTCTCTGGGGATTCGCTTTGGATGTAATAGGTTATGGGTTCGTGCTGGGGCGGCCTCGCGTTGGGAATATATTATGGAGATGTGTGTGTGTGTGTGTGTGTGTGTGTGTGTGTGTGTTTGTGTGTGTGTGTGTTTGCGTGGGTAGGTGGGTGAGTGCGAGGAGAGAGAGAAAAAAAAAGTAGAATTATCTGTGAGTTCATATTATTAGATAGAAGGATTTATATATATACAATACTTTTATATATACTTCATAGGTAGACTTCATGTATTTTGCTTTTTATGTATGTATGTATGTATGTATGTGTGTGTGTGTGTGTGTATGGTTTAGTTGTATCCTTCATGGCTTTGCGTCTTAAGGTAGTTTGTGGTCTGAAGTGAATGCGAGAATTATTTTTTTATTTTTTATTTTTTATATATAGATATCTGTGCTTATATATTCAAGGTGATCTGTTCTAGTCGTTGAACGGAGATTGTGGGATTTTTGTCTATGGATATGACGAAGCTTGTGGTTTTCATACATTTATATTTATTTTTAGCACTTTTTTGCACTACCTATCAATTTTTTATTTATTTATTTATTCATTTATTTATTTTTTTTTTTTTTTTAGGCAGGAAAAGTAATAGAAAAAATAATTCATATATACATTAGTCATAGTATTTTTTTTTTTTATTATTATTAAGTATATGTATTTTTTTCCGTTCTCTTGTGTAAGAAATATGCTAATTCTCTTAAAAGCTCAAACATTTTTTTTTTCTACGTAATTGCCTTTCTTCTTCCTCGTCTTAGAATGTTTAGAAGCAAAAAAAAATATATAAAAATCCTAAGTCTTTCTTAAGATATTTTTTTACCTTGATTCATCTTTCTATTCTCTCTCTAATTACTCTTTCCCTTTCCTCCGCTGTGAAGTAGGAGAGAGAGAAAAAAGAGAGAGAGAATAGAGATACTCATGTGCACTTTCCTTTGTAACTTTTTCCTTTGTTTCCTTGTGTTAATTAAATTTTTTCCTCTTTTTTCCCTTCAGATGAGTTGGAGTCACAGATCTTCCCGGGAAACAGAAGTGAAGTGGATCATTTTCGGCTTTTGCAACGGGACGGCGACTCTCTGTTGATAGGAGCAAGGTAAGCCTACGTGTGTGTGTGTGTGTGTGTGTGTGTGTGTGTGTGTGTGTGTGTTTCCAGAAAGTCTGTTAAGTCTTACCTCAACTTTTATCACTTTTTTTTCTCTCTCTCTCTATCTTCCTCTCTTTATTCTTCATTAGTGTTTTTCCTTCTTTCTCTCCTAACCTGACTGTTATCTTTTGTTATCTATTCTCCTTCCCTCATTTGTATTCCTTAGTGGGTCGTTTATATCACTATTTTTCCTTCTTTCTCGTTTATTGTTATTTTTTTTCTTCTTCTCTTATTCGTTACAAATTGGTTCTTTGTCCTCTCGTCTCAACCGACTTTGTAATATCTTTTAAGGTCAATGCTATCTCTCTCTCTCTCTCTCTCTCTCTCTCTCTCTCTCTCTCTCTCTCTCTCTCTCTCTCTCTCTCTCTCTCTCTCTCTCTCTCTCTCTCTCTCTCTCTCTCTCTCTCACTTAATTTGATTTTCTTTGCCCAGTCTCTTGTTTTCTTGATTTCCTCTTTGGCTCTTGGCTGAAACTTCTCTTTACAAACTTCATCATTTCTCTTCTCATATGTCTTTCTTCCCTCCTCCTCCTCCTCCTCCTCCTCCTCCTCCTCCTCCTCCTCCTCCTCCTCCTCCTCCTCCTCCTCCTCTTCCTCCTCCTCCCTTGGGTATAGCATGGCTTAGATAAAACTTTTCCTGGATCTCCATCGGTAGCTTTTCTTGTCACCTTCACTGTATAGGAACTGAAGGGTTCTCTCTCTCTCTCTCTCTCTCTCTCTCTCTCTCTCTCTCTCTCTCTCTCTCTCTCTCTCTCTCTCTCTCTCTCTCTCTCTCTCTCTCTCTCTCTCTCTCTCTCTCTCTCTCTCTCTCAAGTGTTTCTGACTTATCATCATATTTATTACATCTTAAGTAGCATTTTCTTCTCCTCCTCCTCCTCCTCCTCCTCCTCCTCCTCCTCCTCCTCCTCCTCCTCCTCCTCCTCCTCCTCCTCCTCCTTCTCCTCCTCCTCCTCCTCCTCCTCCTCCTCCTCCTCCTCCTCCTCTTCTTCTGTATCTGATATGATGAATATATTTTTTCCTATTGTCTTCCTCTTCCTTTCATCATTCGTCTCCTGTTCATCTCCCTGCGCCTCTCACATCTCTCTCTCTCCCACGTTTATTTTCCCTCCTCCCTGATATTCTCCTCTCATAATCTATTCTCTCTCCTCTTCTTTTCCTCTATCCACTTATCTTTATCTCCTTACTTACTTCCTCTCCTCTTACTCCTACTTGATTTTCCTTTGTTGTTTTTCTCTTCTCTCTCTTCTCTCTCTCTCTCTCTTCCTCTCCTTCGTATCTTTTTATCCTCTCTCTCATCACCACACACACCCAGGCGGTCGTCTCCCTCACTTAGCTCTCGCAAACAACAACAGCAATAATAATACAAAACATACGAGGAGACTTGCTTACATCATGCTAGTGAAGGTTACACACTCTCTCTCTCTCTCTCTCTCTCTCTCTCTCTCTCTCTCTCTCTCTCTCTCTCTCTCTCTCTCTCTCTCTCGCTCTCGCTCTCGCTCTCTTTCTCGATCCGTTTACTGATGGTGTATAAAAAAAGTTACTTGAGATGTTGAAGTGTTCGAAAGGCTGCGTGGGAGGAGGAGGAGGAGGAGGAGGAGGAGGAGGAGGGGGGGGGAGGGGGAGGAGGTCAACTGGATGTTATTTCCTCCCTCGTAAAGCCTGATAGAGTGGGCTGTCATCTATGCCATAAAAGAAGGAAAGCCCGTTCAAGGGGGAGACAATAGCAACAAGCCTGAAATTTGAAAACATGGTCCCTGCTGTGTGTGTGTGTGTGTGTGTGTGTGTGTGTGTGTGTGTGTGTGTGTGTGTAAGTAATAACACATTTCAAGGGTATTGTTCTTATATAGAAAATCGTAGTTGTCAGTTGTTGTTTTTTTTACTCTCGCTTTTTCTCTTATCATTCAATTTTTTTTCTTTTTATCATTTTCTTTTTTGTTGTTTTTATTTTCATTGTGAGTTTCGTTTATTATCATTTTTTTATTTTTCGTATTCTCTCCCTATTCCTTATTCGTCTTTTCATCCACATCTTTACCTTTTCCTCTATTTCACCTCCATTCCTACACATCTTCCTTAACCTTACAACCATTTCCTCATTCCTTCCTCATTCTCATTTTCTTCTTCCGTCGTCTGTGCTGCAATATTTCCTTCTTCCCTTTTTTATCTTCACTTCCTTTACTAAATCTTCCATTCCTCTGCCTTTCTAGAAACCTTACATCGACATTCCTCTCACTTCCTCCTCCTCCTCCTCCTCCATCTTTCTCCCTTCCTTCCCATGCTCTGCTGGTATTAATTACAGTGCTCACGCTGCTCCTTGCCATTCCGTCCTAGCCGCCTTGATGATCTGGTCAACACGAATCCAAGACCCTATCCCTTCTATCCAAGCCTATCCACGTTTGCTCAACCCTTCCATGCTGTTCACGTCTGACTGCAAAGCTCTCCTCCATTTTTAGATTTTCTCTCTCTCTCTCTCTCTCTCTCTCTCTCTCTCTCTCTCTCTCTCTCTCTCTCTCTCTCATGTGGTTCTCATTCCTCGATGTTGTTGATTTCTTCTATTCTGCGTATTCAGCCTCCTTCTCCTCCTCCTCCTCCTCCTCCTCCTCCTCCTCCTCCTCCTCCTCCTCCTCCTCCTCCTCCTCCTCCTCGTCTGTTGTGTATTTTTTCAGCATGTTTGTCATTATCTTGCATCAACTACGCCTTAAGTTCTCTAAAGTCCATTTATTTTTTCCTTCTTTTATATATTGAAGACTTTGTACTCTCTTCTTAGTCTCGTGAGGGAAGGAAGATGGATCTGTTTTCTTGCCTTATATTATGAACTTTAAACTCAAACAATGTATAATGAAAACTCGATAAATAATAAGAAGAAAGATGTAATAAACAACACCGTGATGAATGTTTCCAAAAAGAGAAAATAAAAACGAAAAAGTGAGGATCAGTTTTGAAGACTTTTGGAGACGTCATGATCGTTCCAATATTTTTGTGCTGATGAAACATGGCCTTGAGGAGAGGAGCGACAGTGCCCTAGGGAGTGGCACTGACACTGGCACTCCCTCTCTCTCTCTCTCTCTCTCTCTCTCTCTCTCTCTCTCTCTCTCTCTCTCTCTCTCTCTCTCTCTCTCTCTCTCTCTCTCTCTCTCTCTCTCTCTCTCTCTCCTTCACCTCTGCCACTTGAGGCACACCACGACTACTTTGGGTTCAAGAGTTCTCGATTTTTTTTGTGTGTAGCAAAGGCGATTTTTGTGTATTTTTTGTATAGACTTTGAGGACCAATTATTAGCTATCTGACCCTGAAACAAACACACACACACACACACACACACACACACACACACACACACACACACACACACACACTCTCACACACACTTAGCATCCATGTGTTCGACTCTGGTCCGTAGCTCCAGATGGCCTCTTCCTCTCAGCTGGTCTTCCTTCCGCCCTATTGACAGATGGTGCTGCAGCTGCGAGTTGTAATGGCGGTCATGAGATGATAAAAGAATAGTAGCTGTATATATGAAGGCAGAGGAGCACAAAGAGGAGGAGGAGGAGGAGGAGGAGGAGGAGGTCAAGCTGAATTGAATTAATGATGTAGACGTTAAATTCTTTCTTCCCAGAGTTGTTTAGGTCTTGTGTGTGTTGTTTTAGGCTTTTTAGTACATACTTAGCGACCTTGGTGTTGAGATGTAGTTATTTACTGCTATCATATTCTCTCTCTCTCTCTCTCTCTCTCTCTCTCTCTCTCTCTCTCTCTCTCTCTCTCTCTCTCTCTCTCTCTCTCTCTCTCTCTCTCTCTCTCTCTCTCTCTCTCTCTCGCTCTCGCTCTCAAGTGCCCCCCCATGTGTCCACGACGATTCATAGAGACATCGAGAGAGATTTGTAGGTAAAGTTTGCGTGACTTACGAACTGTGTTGGTAGAAAGCGAGCGACTTCTGACACTCATCTCTCTCTCTCTCTCTCTCTCTCTCTCTCTCTCTCTCTCTCTCTCTCTCTCTCTCTCTCTCTCTCTCTCTCTCTCTCTCTCTCTCTCTCTCATGCTGTTACTGAAAGTGGATAGGATTACAAACAGAAGCAGGGAGACTCACACGCACTTTCATCCTCACACACTCACAGACAGACTTTATAGAGATACCGGTAGACAGAACAGAACAGAACAGACAGACACACCACGCCCTCATCTAGATAGACAGATGGGCGGACATAACACACTTTAACACCTTCGTAGATAGACATGTAGACAGGCAGAGGGAGGGAGAGAGACACACCCTAAGGTTCCTCACACCCTCGCATAGATAGAGAGACATTCACCCGCCTCCAAATGCTAACAACTGAGCAGCACCAACGTCTGGGAATGTTAGCATGTGATGGTCGAGTCGTACTGACCTTGCGTGAGGGAGTTCATTCAGACAGACGGTGACCTCCTGCTGGGTGTCTTCTGTTGTGCCTCTGTATCCCTAACGTCTTGCCTAAAGCTCACTGTCTTTGTATCTAACCCTCCAGCCGGAACTATGAGCTGTCTAGTACTGGCAGGTCGTGTGTCTCATCTTTTGTTTCATCTTGTACTCCTCTTCCTTGTTCTCAGCCTCTCAACTCTTTGTGTCATCTCACACTCATTAGCTTGCTCTAGCCCCTCATCCTTATCCCCAGCCCTTGTGTAGTCTTATATCCTCATCCTTCAGCCTCTAATCCCCTGTTTCATAATCCTATACATACTCTTGAAATCCATAAAAAAAAAACCTGTTCACTTCAAACTCCTCTCCTTTTTCTACATCAAAGTCTACTCAAGCTTTAAGACCTTGAGCAGTAAGTTCCTAGCTTCTCTAATTTACGGTTTCTATATTATTAAAGTTGTGTGTTCCGTCCTTGTCCTCCTCTCTCCCTCCTTCCCTCCCTCTCTCTCTCTCCCTCCGTCTCTCTCTCCCTCCCTCCCTGCGTCTCAGCACCAGCACTCCCTGACGCCTTGCTCCCAGCCTCCCAGTCAACCCACATTCGCCTCATGTCCGTAAATGGCGCTGCTTTAGTCATTAGGCCATTCTTTTGCATTTTTTATGTGTTTTTTTTGACGCTGTAGCCATCTGGATTCTTTGATGTTTTGCGGAATTTTACCATCGTCTGTTCCATGCATGATATTCCTCTCTCTCTCTCTCTCTCTCTCTCTCTCTCTCTCTCTCTCTCTCTCTCTCTCTCTCTCTCTCTCTCTCTCTCTCTCTCTCTCTCTCTCTCTCTCTCTCTCTCTCTCGTCTCCCTGTCTATCTCCATTTATCTCTTTCTCTCTTTCTTTCTTTCTCCTGTCGTCGTCGTCGTCCTCCTCCTCCTCCTCCTCGTCCTCCTCCTCGTCCCCTTTTCGCCCGTGTTCGTGTGGCGTTTGTGTTGCTTCACATTGCCAGTGACATTTACGTCTCACTCAGTCCCACTTGAGGCGCAGTAAGTGAACCCTGGTTGTTGTGGTGATGGTGGTGGTGGTGGTGGTGGTGGTGGTGATGATGGTGGTGGTGGTGATGGTGGTGGAGCCTCTAATGATTTTGATAAGTAGGATGCTGGCAACGCCCATATATTTTTTTTTTTATATTTCTTGTTTAATGATAGTTGTTGTCGTTGTCGTTGTTGTTGTCGTCGTTCTCGTCGTTGTTGTTGTCGTGGTGTCAGCATAAAACACACGAGACATGCTGACTGCGCGCCCTCAGTATTTATGGAGACCCGATGCTTATCTCCCTCTTGCTCCACATGGGCTAAGGTCGACCTCCAAGTTAATGGGTTCCCGGCCAAGGTCACCCACCCACCCACCCACCCAACCACCCAACAGCCTCCTTCTCTGACCTCCTCCTCCTCCTTCTCTTCCTTCTTTTCCTCTCTCTCCTCCTAGTTCTCAATCTCTTCCTAGCTCGCTGTTCCTCATTCCTCCCTGTTTTCCTCCTCCTCCTCTTCGTCTTTCTCCTTCTATTGAAACCTGAAAGTAGCTATCTGTTCCAATTGACACTTGTGAAATAGGGGAAGAAAAGGGAGAGAAATAACCAAGTCGTAACCCTAAGTGGAAATGGAGTTTTATTTACGAGTCCACGTCAACCTTAACTCTCTTCAGATGTCTTGACGTGTTATCGTCGTCGTCGTGGTAGTTAGGTAGTCCAAGGTTTCGAGTCAATTTGGTGATTCGTAAAGAGATAAGAGTAAATTTAGCTGGTTTTTTTTATAAGTATCCTCGCTTGTCCTTCCTCACATATTCTTTAATTCACTCCACTCCCTTCCACTCCCTCAGTAACTACTCCAGTACTACTCTCCACCCCACTCACTATGTCTTCTCCCCTCTCTTAATCACACCCACTCCTCTTACTTAACCCTTCACCACCACCACCACCACCACCACCACCACCACCACCACCACCACCACCATTGCAACACCTCCTGCATCACCACTTGTTGTATTGCGTGTTAGTTGTAGTGTTAGGTCGCATTTCTGTGGTTCAATCAAGTGTTACATGAACCTAGATTTGTGGTTCTAGGTGTGTGTGTGTGTGTGTGTGTGGTTGATGGTGTTCGCTCCGTTCTGGCAACACTTCCCCAATATTGCCCGGGAGGACTTTTGAAAATTCATTAAATGCTTTGAGTTCAGAATGGTTGAGTTCGAATAGCATGGAATCTGATGCAGTGGTGTTATTTCATTCTTCCTCTCTATTTTTTCTTTTATTAATAAATCTTTGCTCCTCTCTTCGTTTCTCTCCTCTAATCTCTCCGCATCTCTTCTCTGCTCTATTCTGTTTTCCTCTCTCACTCTCACTCTCTTTCTCTTTCCTTTTCTCTCTCTCTTTTTCTCATTAATTGCAACTCATTGTTTCAACTGCACTCCTTTACCCTGTTTATGCTCCTTTCAGTCTCTGTCTCGCTCCCCTCCCCTCGCTCCCCTCACCGGCCTCATATTCCCCTTTTCCACTTTCCCCTTTCCTCTCCCTAGCCGTGCTCTAACAGGACCCTCGGGAACACTCACCCCAACACAGTTAAAAACACAGCGAGTAGACAGTTACGCATTTTGCCTCGTTTTTGTTCATTCCTCTTACGCATTTCCGTCCGCCGCACCTTGTCTTGCGTATGATTATTAGCCGCCGGGGGTATAATGAGGGGAAAAGGGAGAGAGGAACAGGAGGAGTAAGGACTGGGGAGGGTGGTGGATTATTGTACTTGGCAAGAGTGGTGGGCGTGTTGGTGAAGTAGTTTCAAGGTTGGAGTGCGAGGTCAGGGGCGGCCCGGCGCGGGGTGGACCTCCGATCACGCCTGGGCCATGTTGTATTTCACGGGCCATTGACTTGGGGCGGTGATGGAGTGGTTGCCGCCGCCGTCGCCGCCCCCGCCACCGCCCCCTCCGCCCCCGCCGTCCTCCTTCCTCCCCTTCCTCCCCTCTTCTGCTCCACACTGACGTCGACCTCCGAGGCGCAGAACATGCATCACCCCCACAACTTTCCCGCGCCCCTCGGCAAACTTCTGCAAATAACGACACGTGTCCTGTGTGACACTCCTCCTCCTCCTCCTCCTCCTCCTCCTCCTCCTCCTCCTCCTCCTCCTCCTCCTCCTCCTCCTCCTCCTGCAGCAGTGGCTTACCAACTGCTCCAGGAGGCGTGGAGTGCAAGTGAAGGGAAGAGGCTGCCGCGTCGCCGTGTGTTGAAAAAGTTCCGTAACGCCCTTTAGAAATGACACGACGCGGAAATTAAACGAATGCAAACAAGCTTGTGCCTGGGAGGGAGTAATGTACACACACACACACACACACACACACACACACACACACACACACACACACACACACACACACACACACACACACACACACAGAGGGGATGGGGGTGGGGTTGGGGCTGGTCGTGGTCGTGGTAGGTATCCCATGAGAAAACTTTTGGAAGCATTGCGAGTGGTGCAGCATACAAGGGCGCGCTGAAAGAAAGGAGCTAACTTACTTTCCTCGCCCAGGAGTGCTTCGAATGGGACTCCAGTGAAAATTCCAACCTTAAGCTGTAAAGTTGCTGCAGTTGCTTCGAGTCTGTAGATTCCTGTAGAAATTTTTTTTTGGTTGGGGGCGGCGGGGTGTTCCTACAAGTAAACCTGAGTCCCACGTTGCCTCTCTATCACCCCAGAACCCTCACCCTCACCCTCACCCCAGACACCTTTTACTCACACACACACAAGCACAGGCATGACCCACTTCATTCCCCTTAACTCTTCCCTTACTTCGAGCCCCCATCCCCTTCCCCTTACATGCCAAACACCCATAATCCTCACCTTCTTCACTTATGTGGCCATTACTCCCTTCCCCTCCCTCACCCTAATCGACGGGCAACCTAGCATAGCCTAATGAGCCTTACCCTACCCTCCGTACCCTTCCCATCACCCTTCCCATCACCCTGCCTTATTCCCTTCCTCCTCGACAGCTTACATCACACATTTTCGTGGAAGTGAAATTTGGTTCTTGTAAATTCCGTTTATGCTTGTTCTGTGCCAAGCTGAGCCATGTCGCCTGGGTGCCTGGAGCAGTCCTAAGCTACTAGATGAAAGGGCGTGTTACGACGAGCACTCGGGAGCAGCAGCGCGCCCACAAGATACTGCCTGCTGCTCTGTTAAATCTGGGGACGAACGACTATAAGTGTACAGTTGTATCCGACCATAATGCCGGACGGGGACATTACACGAGTGGTGCTGTGGCTCATCGCTGAGTTGCGGGGACACGGCTGAGGGAAAGGGTACTTGGGGTGCTTCCTTCTCCTCCTCCTCCTCCTCCTCCTCCTCCTCCTCCTCCTCCTCCTCCTCCTCCTTGTACTGTCATCGTCATATTTTTCCTTCGTCCTCAACTTTAATGTTATATCCACTTCCTCTGCGTCGCCCTCTTCCTCCTCCTCCTCCTCCTCCTCCTCTTCCCCTCTTTCCCTACTCCTTATTACTCTTATTATACTTCTTCAAATCAATCTTAATTTATCCATAGAAATTTGTCGCCGCCTTCCTTTCCTCTTCACCTCCCTCACCACGCGTCCATGATAAAGGAGATAAGGAAGGAGCCAATCAATACGCCGCCGATAAGACACAGGAGAAGCGTCGCCCTTTACTTTTATTAGGCAGCTCTGCGGGGCCTCTGGGGGAAGGGGAAGCTAAACCACGGGAGGGGGGCGTGGCTGGGAAGGGGATGTTGGGGTCTGCTATCTGACGGAGGAGGTGAGGTGGGAGCAGTGGGGTCTGGTGTCTGACGGAGGGGAAAGGGGAGGGGGCGCTAGGCTCTTCTGTGACCGACGAGAGGTTTATGGTCCCCCGGGGCGCGACACTCCTGCTGGGAACTGCCTTTTACTGCCGCCTACAACTGTGCTTTAAGACTGCTGGAGTGAAGCGTTGACTCCTTATCAGATGTGTGTTTGGACCGGTGGAGTGTGGCCACTTGACATTGCTTTTTACTTCTCTCTCTCTCTCTCTCTCTCTCTCTCTCTCTCTCTCTCTCTCTCTCTCTCTCTCTCTCTCTCTCTCTCTCTCTCTCTCTCTCTCTCTCTCTCCTTGTTGGGTTATAAGTTATGAATATGTTTGTGTTTGGAAGGAGGGGGGAGGGGGTGAGGGAGTGTCTTATGTGTTTGTTTTGCTGCTCATGACCCCATTGAGTGTAATGAGTTAATGGGAAAGTAATGGGTATGTTTTCACCTCCGTCTGTACTTGAAGAGTATTCCCGCGTCCTCCATTCAAGGGTGACAAAAAAACAAAACAAAAACAAAAAAACATCACTTCTTTGTTTTGTTTAATCCTTAAGCTTCAGTAGCCATCAGACGCAGAGACTCCCACCATGCACCTTATCTGTGACCTTCCCTGTGGTAGTGTGCATGAAGGTCGGGAGTCCTCTGCTGAAGGGGAAGAAAGGGGCGTTCATTGGGCCGAAGGTAATTTATTTAACTCGGCCCTAGGGTGTCCTCGGGTTGCCTCTCACCGTCAGGAGAGAACCCCGACCGACTGGCGACGGGAAGGGACAGTGGAGAGTAAAGGGCCAAGGGAGGGTCGATAAGGGAGGAAAGAGTAAGAGGGTCGAGTCACGGTGGGGAGGTGGTGGTAAGGGAAGGAGGAGGAGAAGGAGGAGGAGGAGGAGGAAGGGGAGAATTGTGCTTGGCAAGCTTGGAAGATGGATTCTCTAAGGGAGGGGAGCCAGAGAGAGAGAGAGAGAGAGAGAGAGAGAGAGAGAGAGAGAGAGAGAGAGAGAGAGAGAGAGAGAGAGAGAAACCACACATCGAACACCTCAACGAGAAACAAAAGAAAACGAAAATAATAATAATAATAATAATAATAATAATAATAATAAAACTTCCAACAACGAAAATATCAAAGGAAAAAGAGAAATCGCAAAAGAATGGTGAATGGATGCGTGAAATAACACAGTGATAGTCTTACGTCTTCAGGGAAGGAAGGAAGGAAGGAAGGAAAGGAGGGAAGAAAGGAATGAAAAGGAGGAGGAGGAGGAGGAGGAGGCCCCGACGTTACCCTCAAGTGGCTCCTCTGACGCCGCCGAGTCCCGTCTTTGTTTATCTTGGAATCCGAAAATGTCTCCCCAAAGAGGCCGAGATGGAAAGGGGACACGAGTGGGACCGAAAATCGAGTTCGTGAGGCGAGGAATCCCACTGAATCCTGAAAACGACTCGTTGAAAAATACTGCCGCCGTAAAATTCGCAGTTTTCCATAAGCAAATCTTATGCGATCGAGAAATTAAAAGTTTTGCTTCGACGGAGACTGATGGACGTTTTCAGGCAGGAATCTTTGCTTTATATTATGGCAAAACGTGTAAAAATAAAGATAATATACTTGTTTCGCGCCTTGAAGGAAAATGTCACGCATCGTGTTGACAAGTAAGGCCACAGGGCTTGAGTAATTAAGTTCCTCCTTTGACATCGACAACACATTTAATCATCACGTTAATAATTACTGTCTAGTGCCAGCGGGTCCAATAGGAGTTTCGCCAAACTCACAAAATTGCAACCTTCTGCTGCGTTCCCTTAAAGGAGACGGCTTCCAGCGGTCTGCATTCACTCCCTTTAGAATTTGAAAGAGCATGGCTAATTGGAGTTCTTTTTCTCTCTTGTTCCGTGTTGTTTGAACATGAATAATTCCTGATGTTCCAGACTAAAGAATTGTCCCTGTCTGTTTACTTACGGCGGGTGGTGCTAGGGCGCCGCTCCGTCTGCTGTGGGGGAGGGTCGCAGCCCGCCTCTGCGTCTCTGCTCTTAACCACCATTTTTAGGTCTGCCCCCAAGTTCATCTGGCGACCCTCTGTCTGCTTATCCTAATTAAAGTTGCTGATATTAAGCGAAACTATATTTCCCCGTATTTTTGAGGATGAGTTTGGGTCTTGGCCGCCAGGGTGGGTAAGGGTGTGGGTGGACAAGCTTTGGTGTAACCTGTGGCTTGTCTTTAACTGTGTTTAAAGTTATGCAGGTGTCGTTTATTCCCTCCCTGCGTGCTGCTTAGTCGATGTAAAAACTCCCAAGAGTCGCGTGGTTAGGTAATAGTGTGCCTTTTTTATTCAGTTTTTTTTTCTTCGTTTTTTTATCGTTGTGTTGTAGTCTCGGTATTTGCAGCAACACCCAAGCCAACTTTTACCGCGGAGGGAATAGTGTTGCATCGCCTCAACTGAATAAAGACACTCACAGGGATATCGATCACCCGCGACTGCCTGAAGGAAGAGAGCAGCAGCAAGAGAAGGAGCAGGAGGAGGAGGAGGAGAAGGAAGAGAAAGAGGGAAGGCAGAGTGTTATTTACTCCGCGTTGGGGAAGAGGATCCAATTCTTATAATGGATATTGAATTCCCGCTCGTGTGGCTGGTTGTGGGAGTCTGGCCCGAGGCTGTCCCTTCCCTGTTAGCTTTTACTTTCCATTCCATGATTTTTACATGGATAATACGTTTCTATTTTATTTTTGTCTGCACGGTTACTATGTATTTCCTATTCCTTTTTTTCCATATCCTCGGTCTGTGTTTTCTTACCTCTTACCAAAGCTTGAAGTTATCCATAACTTCATGCTTTCCGTTTTCTGTGTATACTACGTGTTATCTTGAGGCGTGCTTGTGGAGGGTGTAGCAGGAGGCAGCTCGTGCCACACTCCTGCTATGCACCCTTCACTGCTGCTGCTGCTGCTGCTATTACAATGCTGCTTTTATATCTGCTCCTGTTGTTGCCATTGTACTATTGTTAGTGGTGTTGGTGCTCCCACGCCACGTCACTTCCCCTCGTGGCCGCCTCCTTTCGCCCTCATGAAAAATAAAGAGGCAGTGGAAGTTTTTCAGAAGTATAAAAACTTCAGAGGCGGGAGGAAGTAAAGGGGCAGGGCAGGAGCGGTGGCCGCCGTTCGACACAGTGCGCTAAAGTTAAGACCAAAGTTTAGATGTGTTTGCCGGATCTGTGGCCTCGCCCGGGGTGTGTTTTGTCTTGACCATGAAATATTAACCTGAACGAGCAAGCCGGAGGAAAGTGTGGAATTCTCTGTAATTCTGTTTATCGTCCAACCAATTGGTGTGTTTGATGCTTAATTCAACACGTGACGCCAGGCTTTGGGAGAGTAACTGTTGGGACTGAAAGCCTTGACTCTCTATCCTTATGGTGTTAGTGTGCCATCACGCTGCACCACATCTGTGAGGAAAGAAAGCAATCCAACCTGCAACAGAACTTAACACAGCTTTTGTTCTTTTCCCTGACCCTCTCGCACGGTTTTCTCTCTCGCCTCCCTCTTTCTCTCCCTCTCTCACTCTCAGGTTTTCATTGAGGTGAACATTACTTTTTATGCACTCCATTTACAACTTGAACCCCCACGTTTGAAGCTGAAGTGAGGCATTTGTTCAGGAGAAATGGATGCATTTGGGGCGTGAATTTAATGCTACGTCGGGCACACCTGCGGGAATGAGTGAGACGCGGGAACAATTGAGCATCAGGGGCACTACAGCGTGTGGGGCGCAAGTACCGCTATATATCCTATGAACAACTGTAGACATAATTGTGTGTGTGTGTGTGTGTGTGTGTGTGTGTGTTCTTTCGAAATAATATTGTATTGCATAATGAATACATAACTAATAATTGGCTTCTCTTTTTCAGAAACATCGTCTACAACATCAGCGTTCACAACTTGGTGGAGAACCTTAGTCAGGTAAGTTATATCAACAAGATTTATTCCCTCGTGTGTGAGTGAGGGAAGGAATGGGGCGTTATGTGGGGAAAAGTAATGGCCACGAGTGTAAATGTTGGTTATAGTGAAGGGTGTAGGTAAGCAGGTTAGCATGAAGGGGAGTGTGACTGTCGCTTACACAACACACTGCCCACCACATCACGTTGAAGTCATCGCATTCATCACTTGCAGGTTGACCACAGTCGTTATTCAGGGGGCGTTTCAGGGCGTCGTGTGTCATGCCGTATTATGGGTCGTGAACTAACGAATGGGGACGTACTGAACTCCAAATTGTTCATAAGTTGGGGGTTTAAGGGGCAGTAAAGCTATCGGCGGACCACTGGCGGGGCCGCGGCGTTATTCCAGTGATGTCGCTACGTCGTTACCATCCAGGCGTAAATCCGCCATAAACAGTAAAGCAGCCGGCGCGGGCACCAGCTAGACGAGGCATTTAGTGCTGATGCAGTGACGGGCGGGGCGCAGCGGGCGTTTGGGGTGACGCGAGATAGGGCGGGGCGGTCCCTCTTGACCACACGTGGATCTAGATCAGGATTACTGACCTCTAAATTACATGTTTGAAATGTATTAGTTTGATGTGTGCAAAAAGATCAAATAGCACATTAATGATACAAATTAGGTTGCCTTAGCCTGGCGGGCGGGTGGCAGTGGTTGTGTGTGTGTGGCTGGCTGGCCGGGACCTGACTAGGGACGCCGCTAAACAGGTTATGCTTGCCCGCTGCACACCCACCCGCGGACACTGCAAAAAAAATCCATATGGAAAATCCTGGTTTATTTTTAAAGGTGATTTGATACAGGGGGAGGCGGGGGGGTGTGTGGTCGCCGCTTAGGAACCCGGCGCGGTAATCCCCAAACTGAGTATTTACGAGGACAGAGGCGCCCGTGGGAGGGAACAACTCCACCGTAGGACACGCGGAACCAAGGCGATGCTGGTGAGCTTTGCATCGACGAACGAGAAGCTTCCCTTGACACACTCGCACTCACCAAACTCACTTAGAAAAAAAAATTAATGCAAAGCTACTCAAGAACATCCACAAGATCTAGACGCATTCTTTTAACCATCACAAACTTTTATAAACTACTAACAAGTTAACTAAAAAAAAAAATAATAATAATAATAATCCGAGAACTTCCATAACATGCTATCACGAACTCTCAAAAAAAAAGTCTTAAAACATTCCTCGGAAGTATACCAAACTTGCAAAATAGCTTGTAGTGGTCTATTCTTGGGGGCGCGTGTCCTGCCGAGGCGTGGCGTGAAGGGGTGTGAGTGGCGTGGGTCACAACATCCTGCCGGGGAGGCGCGGGACGAGGCTGGCCACGTCGCTGCTAACAGGGGCATGACACACAGCTTCCTCCCCTCTACACACGTCACCATAAGTTACGTCCGACGAGTTTATTCATATAGGATAATGTTGGCCCTTGTTGAGAGAGAGAGAGAGAGAGAGAGATTAAGACATTCCTCTAAAATATTTGTGCTGTATAAGCGTTATATGTTAATTACGTAAAGGTTATGTATTTGTGAGGCGTGGTCTGGGCGGGTGAAGGGCGGGGGTGGGTGACGAGAGGTGGTGAGGCGCCAGACAGAGCTTATGGAATATTGACTCGATGGCTTGGCTGGTGGGGCGAAGATAGCAAGGAATATAATAGTAGTAGTAGTAGTAGTAGTAGTAGTAGTAGTAGTAGTAGTAGTAGTAGTAGTATATAGTTTGTAGTAGTAAAAGTAGTCGTAGAAAAGTAATACTAATAATAATCTCTGTTTTTTTCTTTTCCTTTGCAGAGGATAGTGTGGTTCTCGAAGCAGCACGATAGTTCCGTCTGCTTCAACAAGGGCAAATCTGTGGTAAGTACAACATTCACAAATCATTCTTTCCCTCTACATAATATAATATACTTCTACCTTCTGTGAATACCCTCAATTATGCAATATATAATTTTCCACTTGGTTTGAATTTACGAGGTAGGAAAACATGTATTTCCTCGCCTCTTTGAAGTGTTTTCCGTCCCCCCTTTTGTGCAATATATTTTCATCACGAAACAGAGTCGGTAAACTTGGCGCAAACATGAAACAAATCACGTTTTTGGCCTCTTAATGCGCGTTTCCGGGATCCTGTTTGTTCTGCGCCGTCTAGAGACATGCCAATACCAAGATATTTTTCCGCACTGTTTCCTTCTCTGCCTCCGGATTTACGCTGCCAATCTATACAACACGAATAATGTTTTGATTTGAAGAAAAAAAAAAGTGTATGGAAAACGTCAGAAAGGCAACACACACAGAATAAAACCCACGAGAATGTGTTAAAAAATGTAACCAGCTTCTCTGTTATTCTTGCCTGGCTGAAAACAAAGCTTACCGAAGAGAGAGAGAGAGAGAGAGAGAGAGAGAGAGAGAGAGAGAGAGAAAGAGAGAGAATGAGAGAGAATTGCCGTGTTAGCCCCCCGGGAATGACTACCTGATAACTAGATTTACCCTATGTCACTCTTAGGCCAGACAGCCGCCAGTCCCTAAATCACTCGATAATGGGCCTTTACCAAGCAATACTGGGAGGCCCTGTTGGTATTAGCGACAACTAGTGGAGGCGTCCCTGGCGGCTGAGAGAGAGAGAGAGAGAGAGAGAGAGAGAGAGAGAGAGGAGAGAGAGAGTGAGAGAGTGAGTGAGAGAGTGAGAGAGTGAGAGTGGGTGTATGTGTGTGTGTGTGTGTGTAGCGTCCTTTGTCACGGCATTCTCCCGTCGTCTCTCTGGTCTCACCACAAAACAGATCCACTTGACGTCGCCTCTCCAAAAATGTGGTGATGTGGAGCAGTGGCTAAAGGAATGCCCAGGACGGTAAATATTTCAATAGCTACAACTAGTTTGAATCTATATTGTGGAGGCGACGCACCACGCTATCACCACCACCACCACCACCAACAACAACAACAACAACAACAACAACAACAGCAGCAGCAGCAACATTAATAGCAAACAAACAAGCAAGCAAGGCACGAGGAAGGTTGGCTGGCGGAGCGGAAGTGTTGATATCGATCACTAGCAGGTTTCAGATGCCTTCCCCTTGCCCCGGCCCCGCCACCCTTCGCTTTGCTTTACCTCCTTGCCTACCTCACTTCCTGTACCGCCAGCGACACACCCAATTAACACGCGTGGCCAAATTAACATAAAGAAAGACCCGTTCTTCCTTGACGCTGTACTATTAAGTGGTGCTAAAATCTCTTTGATATAATCATCTGGTAGGAATATGGTATTTTTTCTGTCTTTTTTTATTAACACCGTCGCGTGGATGGTGTACGTAACGAGTAATTTGTCTGTAAGCAGCTGCCGCCCCTCTGCTACAACTCGTTCACTAATCCCCACTCAGAGCCTCGCTGTCCCGGCTGTGTGTCACTCACTTCAGCGTCACGAGCCCGGCATTACAGTGTCGCATTCCATCACTTGGAACTCTGATTTATGAGCGTCGCGATGCCTCCTGTAACCGAGCCTTGTCGTCGAGGGGCGGGAGACGCACACTCGGGCACATAAACTTGCTGCATGGAGACTATTACTGTGTGGTTAGCAAGAGGACACTGGTACCTCGGACAAGTTAACAAGAGCTGGTGTGTGCGCTGCATGAAGATCACTAGAGTTACCTGTGATCGATGCAGCTTTCTGGAATCAGTATGGACTAAGCGAGCTGACCACAGACCAGACCCCTGCCCCGAGTAGACAGATGTGACCGATGGAACCAGGAAAGGTCACAGTTGACCCGATGCGGTGTGACCATGCGAGGCAGTGTGATAGGCAGGGGTGCGTGTCTTCCTTTCACCCTCACCTGACCTGGACACGTGACAGCCCTGCCTCACCAGTCCTCTCCCGGGTGCTTCCATTGCGGACTTGAAATGCGCTCAATGACATGCTTTCACTCAGAACCGTAGAGCATTTCTGATTTTTGAGGCACTTGGACTAATGGAGGTTGGCAGTTTGCGAGTCTTTAAGGAGGTGGAGGCAGGGACAGGTGTGCCATTTGTGTAACCTTGAAGGGTCACCAGGGCGGCAGCGGGGTCATGTCTCGCGGCTGAAGTGATGAGTTAGCCACATGGACCTGGCGTGGCGGCGCGTCCCTCTGTCTGTCTGTCTCTCCCTCACACATGTTTACACCGCCACCTCCTGTTCTTGTCACAACCACTCCTTTATCCTTTGCTTTTTCTTCCCTCCTTCGTGGCATTACCTTTTATTCGCGTTTCACACTCCTGTGTAGTATGAAGGGCGGCGGGAGGACGAGGCGAGGCACGGCGGGAGTCACATGTGTTGGTTATGTGTAGCTACTGAGGACGCGGAGAGGGCTAGTGACCGCCCTGCCTCGTTCAATGATGGCCGACGCGCATTAACATCTCAATTACTTCTGTGTTATCAGCAAATAATCGTAGTTGCAGGTGTTTGGTGTCGTAATTACAGGAGAGCAAGAACCACACCACTCCTCCACTCACACGGACATTACTAGGGTGGTAATGGACAACAGGCTTCCGCGGTGCCCTCGCCCGGCTCCCTCACCCCTTCCCGGAACTTGCTGAACCTCGGCGCGGGACTGCAGATTGCTAATTGTCGTTCTCTGCGTGAATATGAAATGGCTCATTAACGGAAGCTCGCCGGAGTGAGGAGGAAGGTAGGCGGGGATGGGGAAGGCAACGCGCCCACCTCCCCCAAACTCCCAAACACTCGATTAGGATGCCGGTGAAGGCACTATGTGAGGGAAATTGGCAGCACCTATATCGGTTTCATAATATCGGGGACAGCCGCGCCTGTGACTCAACGGGAAGGTAATGTATTGGGTAATCTAATTCGCGTTATCGGTCAAGTTAGATCGAGCTGAAATAAAGGACTTGGCGGCAAACGACAAGCCTATGAATATACAAATAAATTCCTGCAATACAGTTCAGTGAGGAAGATCATGTCTCCCTGCGGGCAACGAAATCCTAGCGCTGCCTCATGGCTCCTGCGACCTGGTGGCGGATGTATCCATTGGCCTGAGGAGGCGTCGTGGATTGGAGGTCGTGGGAGGACCGGACGCGTGGGGGAGGCACGTACCAGGTGCAGACCAGGCTGAGGATTGGCCAAGTTGTTTGTTGTCCCCGTCGCTGCACTGCTTGTGAAGGTGCACTGACGTTATGAAGGAAGTTGTGAAGTGCGAGGAAGCGACGAGGTGTTGTGAGCATCGAATTAAGGTGGAGAGGGTCGCGTCGGGGCTCCGGAGAGTCGTAAAGGGCAGCAAGGAGCTACAAGACCGCAAAAGAGCAGACAATAAACGCAATTGGGTACATTTTTATGCCATATGGCGAAGCATCTGTTGTTTGCTTAAAGCTCGGGTGACTATCTAAATGCATTGTTTGGTCTTGCAGGCGACACAGTAAAAGGCAAGAGAGTGGTTACTTAGAAATCTAAAACGTGCTCGAAAGGTCATAAAACACTCCTTATTTGTGGAAGAATTTCACGGTAGAAAGTTCTTGAAATACATAGAAAGGTTACAGCGGCAGGGGTTCAGTGCAAACAGCGGGTGGTAAGAAGGGGGTGCCAGATGTGTGTGGGTGGGGAAGGGGATGGGGGCGAATGAGAGTGACTTGAGGCGGGGTTGGCGTCAAGAGGTAAAAACTGAAGGGGCCATGTGCAGCCTTACGCTGTGGGAACACTCCCTAAATGGAGCACAGCACACACCTCGCGGCACTGGCGGCGGTGGAAGGTAGGAGTGTCTCGCGTTATATCTTGGGTGAGGGAGTTCGGCAGGAAGTACAGCCGCGTGCATTATATTGCCGGGAGACTGACGTGAGGGAAGGCAAGTTTTGCCCGCTAATGAGGATACATTGCTCGCCGCTGACCTGCACACCACAAAAATTCCTACCTACTCTTAACAAAATTAGGTTTGGAAAGTCAGAAGTTCGTAATAAATGTTTGCCGGAGCCTAGAATAACCAGACTGCCTCCTGCGGCAACACCACACGGAAGCTTTCTCCGGCAATAACATTTCATTATGGCCGCCAGGACGCCACCTTCCACCCTCGGCTCGCCCTCTGGGGTGCCCTGGTGCCTCCTTCCCCCTGATAAAGCTCCCCTGGGTGTGGGCTGCAACGGAGGCGGTGAAGAGGAACAGGAACTAGTTTGGCTTTGTGATACACTGTATACCTGTGCTCTCGTCGCTGCTACACAGGTGCGCAGAGTGAAGGGAACTGTCACCTGATCTCCTCCGTGTTTTTGTTCGTGTGATGAAAAGACGACGGGTGAATAAGGATGAAGGGCCGGCGGCGGGTGTAGTATTGAGTATGGTCTCCTTTGACGCTTGTACAACTCCGACTTTCTCTCTCATAAATTGACGTTCACACGCACACTTTAGAATTTACTTAGAGACACCAAGAACCTACTTTCGTCACACTCGCTTCCCATCACACAGACGCGGGGACGAACCTCATGTAAATTTGCGTTTTTCATCGCTGTGGACCGTGAAGGAGGGGTGGGGGGGGGAGCACCAAGCTGTTTATCGCTGCTGTACTCTGCGAGACGAGAGACATAACGGGGCGAGGACGGAGACGGGGCGGTCGTAAAGCAAGATATTTGTTGGGGCACCGTACCGCAGTGGGGCTCAGCGGGGGCGGGGCGGGGCGGGGCGGGGCGGGGCGGGGTCTAGGGCCGAGTCGACGGTTGGTGATCCAGCCGGATATTATATACGTGACCCCACATTTTGCTCTCACTGTTCCTTCCTTCTTCTCTTCCTTTATCCTCTCATATTTACCAACCAGTCCAGTGCTTATTAGTAGAGAGAGAAAGAGTTATTTTTTTTCCTGAATTCCTACATTTTCCTGGCAAGCATTAAACTGATGGTTGAAAGGCTTTGCAATACTGAGAAGGAGAAGCATTTTTCGCGTGTACATAGCAGGCGTAAAGCAAGGAGTGTGCTTGCTTTCATCTCGCCGTGGGAGCACCAAATGGAAACCCGAAAATCTTTTACTTTCCTTAAACGTGGTGAGATGCTTCGAGATAGAGCCACGTTTAGCCCACTGTGAGCGAGGGCACGTAAAAGTAATGACACTACTAAAAGTGAGCAGCGCCTGGAATGATGTGAGGCCTTGCATGAAGACAAGCACTTACACACCCACACACTCACCCCCCCACCCACCACACACTCACCCCCACACACACACACACACCACGAACGGTAAAGAGAGAGAAAAAAAACGTAACAGAACGTCAGGCAAACACACTCCGAGGCAGGTTAGTAGTTCTTCGAGTTACGCTCCTTTTGCGGCAGTGCATAAACAGCCTTGTTACGTATCCGGCCACGAGATAATCGCCGCCGCCCACATTCGGCAAGACATATAGACCGAACCCTTGCTGGCTACATGGGCGGCAGGGCGCGGCGCTGAGCACGGCACGAGGCTTTCTATTCCGGCACTTTTAGTATCGTGTCGAGGGCGTGAGGGTACCAGGCTGGGCATGTTCCTTAGTGTCAAGTAGCGCTGCTGTTGATGCTCCTCCATTGGCCTCCACCGCCGCCCACCTCTGTGTGTTTGTATTCCTTGGCCTCGTGTTGTTGGAGGAAGAACGTCGTGTGATTGAGGGATCAGACGGCCCCTGGAGGAGTCTTGTTTACACTTGGTGGCCGCGGCGGTACCTTCCTCCCTTCGCTGAGGTGGTGTGCTTTTTTCTTAATAGTACGGGATGTTATCTATCATTCCCTCGTGCTGCTTTTGTGTTGTTTCTTACCGTTATGGTGTTATTTTATCATCGTTATTTAGCTTATTACCTTCTTCCTGTCACCTGTGAGTTTCTGTAATCACGTTGCCATTTCCTAAACCTATGATAACCTTAACTTTCCAAACTAAAACCACAATGTCTTAGGTATTCAAACACAAAAGAAAAAGTGAGGAAAATGGTGAAAACAGCATCACTCATCCAGCGCTACGTCACAGGTGGATGAACATTACTCATCCAACTCATAGCTAAACACTCACAGAGAAAAAAAGATAAAGATTGAGTGTTCCTTTAAGTGTCAGCGCTGTGTGAGGGAAAAGGGATAGTCAGCCTCCTACCGCAGCGTCGTCTCTCTTCCCTCTCCCCTCACATCCTCCCCTCAGCGCCTTCCCCGTTCGGAAAATAGCCATCACAAGAGAGGTTATTTATCACAGATTTTTTCCCCTCTTTTTTTCGGCATGAGGCGGCGGATGGCTAATGTGAGGAAAAGAGGGAGGTGATTTTGTGCGCTTATGTGGAAGAGGGGAGATGCGGGGGAGTCGCGTGGAGGAAATAGTGTAAGGATGAGGAGGCGGAGGAAAATGTTGAGGCGTGGAACTGTGCATCGTTATCTGTAGTGAGTATTAAGTTTAGAATCCTGGTTTAATTGTGGACTATTAGAGTCTGTTGGGAAAGAACGAGGCATAAAACCTTCTCGGGACTATAATTACACCGTCGGATGTGTAAAGATTTCCATTTAATTTGTTCTTTTATCTTTTTTTTCACATACCACTGCAACAAACAAAAAAAATACAGAGAGAGAAAGAAAGAAAAAAATGTGTCTGGACTTACAATGATTCGGAAACACATTTTATAATCACTTAATCGACTGTATCACATTATGCTCCCTTGATTATACGCAAAACCCAAATGACATACATACAATTTGCAACACACGAACTCGCAAAGAATCGAAGGAGCTCCGCCATTAACCTTACCTTTTCTTGCTGGACTATTCTGTAAAATCTGCTTTAGACACTCTTCAGGAATGCAAGATGGCGCTCACCTTCTGTTCGGGGTCGCCTAGAGGCAATTAAGACCAGCATTCCCGCGATTCATGACGATCAAACGGAATCCTAATCACGCTACCAGGAAAAGATCAGATCACCTCCAAACCCGCCGCTACGTGGGTGACATCAGTGGCCTCCGGTGGGCGTGAACTGCAGAGGACGCGGCGGGTGGAGAGGCGGGAAGCGGGGATGCCTCTCCTAGTGTGGCCGAGTTCCCCGCCGGCGCTGTCTTGCCTCTGGGTTCTAATGGGTTGGTGGCCGCGGCGTCAGTGTCTCATTACCATATAATTGGGAAGCGGCTCCTCGGAAATGCAACCCCCATAACCCCACCATGCTCCTCCCACGCCTCCTGATAACGGCCCTCCACCCAGCCCCCTATAACCTAGTGAGTGTATATCGCTAGTTGGTTTCTGGAGAGAGGAAAACTCATTTCCAGAGCATTGCCTTGTCTATTGGAGTTCAGGACAGCGGGTTTGTTGTAAAATACCAAGGTCACCGAAATTTGTATTGCTTTATAATATGAGAGATGGAAGTTAAAGGAAATATACTCTTTATATATTCGTCTTTATCCTCATACAGTTGCTATCCTCCTTGGGTGAAAGAGTTGGATGTTTGGTGGGTGAAGGTTGCAGCTTCACCCATAGATTGGATTATGTGAGCTCTATACACACTGTGGGAGGCTAATGGCTGGCGATCACGAGTCTAGCACGTGATCCTCAAGACCTTGGGTGAACCATACACACACACACACACACACACACACACACACACACACACACACACACACACACACACACACACACACACATACACACACACATAGCAGCACCAGCAATATCAGGTCCCCTCGCTGCGGTCGTAATCTCTTCTTTGTCTGTAATTTGACGTGATTCTCTCTAGTCAGCCTCGTGCAATTCCCCGTGAAAATGTGAGATGAAAATATGCCTCCATTTTTGCATAGCCTGACTCCCCTGGTTTGTACACACTGGGGGCGGACTTAAGCTAAGAATTACATTGCTTGCTATTGTTTAAGATGGAGCCAAAACACTGTTCGGCAAGGTATTAATGAAAGTATTTTCTTATTTCTTTTACAGGACGAATGTCAAAACTACATCCGGGTCTTGGCCAAGGAAGGTGAGGGGCAGTTCCTGGTCTGCGGCACCAACGCTTACAAGCCGCTGTGTCGCCACTACGCCCAGCAGGTAAGAAATTACACACTCACACCGCTGCTCACATTCACAACGGATCACTATACGACGAGAGAGAGAGAGAGAGAGAGAGAGAGAGAGAGAGAGAGAGAGAGAGAGAGAGAGAGAGACACACACACACATAAAAATAACCTATTAAGACCGATTTCCAACGATTTCCGCCATTTTGTGTGCTTAGGATTGTCTGAGACCGAGTCTTTGCTTTATAAGTACGGACCCAGAGACGCACAATCCTTCCTCATTGCCCCTCTTCCCCCCTCCACGAAAAAAGTCCTCTTATCCTACGCTTAGATCCTCCTTCAAAGGGTTACAACCTCATCGTTTCTCTTCGTATAATCAACACTAGCACGTCGAGGAGGATCAAGATGGTGCAGTTTAGTTGTAGATTCTCCTTCTAGATAGTTTTGATTCCTTGAAGGTGTCCGAGGCAGTGAGTAGTGGAGGCTATAACAAGGTGGTCTCGTCAGCGCCTCCCCTCCCCGCTGATCCCCTGCTTTACATATCGAGGGAGGAATGCTAACACCACGAGGGGAAAGGAGAGGCTCTACTCCTACATCCCTCCTGCCTCTTCACGCCTTCTCTTCCTTCCTTCCTTCCTTCGTTCCCCTATTCAGCCTCATATTCCTTCCGTCCTATTCTAATTTCACTCTCTCTCTCTCTCTCTCTCTCTCTCTCTCTCTCTCTCTCTCTCTCTCTCTCTCTCTCTCTCTCTCTCTCTCTCTCTCTCTCTCTCTCTCTCTCTCTTTCTCTTTCTCTCTCTCCGCCGCGGGCTCAGACCAAGAAAACCAGATATGAACGCCGTCATATTCTGATCCTGACGGAGTGATGCGAGGCGCGACACATCACCCCAAGATGGTTATTGTAGCCATGATGGACTGCCAGCCTGAAGGAGGTAATCTCACCTTAATTGGCTCGGATCGTGATGGCTGGCGTGGTCTCGTGCACCATTATCTCGACGCTAGGGCACGGGAGACTTCTTGAATTGGCACGGGATTAAATTTACAAGAGTCGGTGTGTGGAATTATTGGTGTTTTTTTTTGCCCTGTTCTCGCATGTGATGTAGACGAGGCAGGTGTGGAGATAGACAGTCTGTTTAAGGTTAAAAGTTACATCAGTCATTCTCGTCTTAAAGGTGAAGCGAAGATGTCACGGATGAAGGCGAGATGTTGGATGATTTGTTGAGGTTGTATTGTATTGTTGTGTTTTAAGGTGTCTTACTCTCCTCCTGCTCCTTCTCCTCTTCCTCCTCCTGCAGTGTGTGTGTGTGTGTGTGTGTGTGTGTGTGTGTGTGTGTGTGTGTGTGTGTGTGTGTGTGTATGCGCGTGCTCGCTGTCAGGGAAACGCGAGTAGTGGATGAGAAGTTCCTAATCCCACCGCTATAATTTTCCCCTCCAACGAAAAAATAGAATGCGAGGTAAAAGTCGCCACTGCAGCAGACAGCACGCACAACCCAGTCATTCTTATCTACGCTGTAACCTGAATATTTATTTTGCTCTTTTTTTTATTCTATTATTCTGGGATTTGGCTCTGCTTAGGCAAGATACAGAGAGCGTTATGATTGATCGTGCACTGTTTAGCGTGGAGCGTTTCACTCTTGCCCCCTCCCATCTATCCTCATTCCTACTCTCGTCTCCCTCTCGCCTCCATCTGGCCATTCCTCTCCTTCCCCCCTTCCCCCCCCCCTCCCTGGAACAGAATTATTTACACCATCACGGGGATGTGTGAGTAACGTTGACATTTGCGCAATTATTTCCCTAAAGTAATGGTGTGGTGAGGGTACGGTTGCTCGCGTCCTGAGGGGGAAGGGGAAAGGGGGAGTCGACCCGGTAATGGCTCCCGTGTCGATACCTGGGCTGTAAATAACGGGAGAAAATTTTGGAAAGCAGGAAAGGAAGGTTGGGGAAAAAAAAAAAAAAGATTTGTAGATAAATTTGTGTTTCTGACAGGAGAAGATTAAACACGAGGTGAAGGTTTAAAGCGACACCTCACTCACTTTTCACACTTTATCTTTTATCCCAAACGACAGACTCTCGATACTTTTCTTTAGGTTTTTGCTTCTTCTGTGTGTATGTATCATCTGAGGTTATCTATAAATGGTACTTTGATCACAAACTGCTAGACCTAGATACAAGTAGAGTGAGCAGTAGGCAGGAGTAGCGGTGGCAGCGGTGCGGAGTTGGTGCCGGTCACAACGAGCGCCAGTATTGAGGAGAGAGACGGTCATTTACCGAGGACAAAGATGTAACATAGTGCCTCGTTGAAGAGGGTGTGCAAGAGGACCTGTCACCGCTAGAGGAGGCTGTTCTGGGTTTTGTCTGGTGCTTCCTTCTTCCTTCCTTCCTTCCTTCCCCAATCAATGTTGCTGCTTCACGTAATGCTCCCGAAGCCTTGCCTCTTGCACGAGTAATCCCAACACTCAGCTTCTGCGACGCTAAGGATCACGTGATGGAGAGAGGGCAAGGTGGAGACACATTAATTACAACACAAGTTCCCGTTCTTGAGGCTGCGGGAATCTTTAGCGAGACTTGGAACGCACTCAGATATCGAACTTTGCTTTCCCTTTCCGATAGACGTATAGTTTAGGTTTGTTTATCGATAATGCTTACGTAGATTGATACGAAACAAAGTGGAATAGAAAACTGGGACGATAATGATATGTGTGAGCACGTGTGTGAGTGGCGGGTAGCTGGTGGAGCGGTGTGTGATGGAGAACCTGAGGGTGATTGTGTCCATTGATCCTTGACTAGTTAATGTTGTCACAGGACCTCCGTGGCCGCACACCAAGCTGCGTATCTTCATTTGTCATGCATCTACCTGGGTTGGGAGAGACATATACATAGCTACTTCTATCATCCCCCGGGGGTGTCCTCTCCCTGATTGATGCCCTGCGTAGTGATCGGACAGTGTTCCTCCCGCCTGAGTGTTGACTGGCGCGGGCAGACTGACAAAACCAGTTCCACTCCAGTTGACTATCAGCGCGACCATCTGTGCGGGAGACAGTCACTAATGCTGGAGGGCCGCCGCACGCTTCATCATTATGCTAATCGACAGCATTCGTAAGCGGAGTACGTCCGTGGTCGTCCTGCAGGCAGTCGTTTTGGGAGCTTCTAATGGTCGCCGCCTCTTAATGCCTGGATATTTGCAAGGAGTTCTCCATGTCGGGCCCAGAGCTTACCACTTGCTTTTTTTGTACATTTGTGAGATTAATTGTTGTTGTTTTCACTTTGATCTGGAGATAACTTGCCTGTGCTGGACGAACACGATGCACACACACACAACACGGGCGTCCTATCGTCTGCACTGTGTTTACAAATACCTCACCTTTAGAACCTGTTTACATAAAATGCACAATAGAAGAGACGAGTATAATTGAAAATCTTGTTTATATATATACTCTTATTTATTATTATGTTCATATATTTGTGTTTGTCTGCAGGCGGATGGAAGCTTCAACTTCACCGAGACCAACGGGGCGGGCAAATGTCCTTACGACCCGCGGCACAACTCCACCTTCGTCTATGTGGGTAAGTAACTCTTATTCCCCGCCGCGTCGCACCGGGAGGAGGCTGCGTAAGGGGATTATGACCATCTAATAATCATGTGGAATCTTCCTTTTTTTATGTTGGAGTTATGTTTATTTGTTTTGTTTTTTTCCGTGTCTGATAAGTTTTCCTTCCTCGCAGATGGTGACCTCTACTCCGGGACAGTCGCGGATTTCCAGGGCACAATTCCGCTTATTTTCAGACAGCCCCTCAAGACCGACCACAATGACTACAATCAGCTCAACGGTAAAGTGGTGTTCCCTGTTTTGTGAGCTTGTAATGGTCGTAATTTAGTCGTTGAATATTACGTTTGGGATTATACTTTATTTCAGGATTCCTTTAATTTATTTACGACTATGTAACTTATTGATAATTCTTGTTTTGCTTTACAGCGCCGGATTTCGTGCACTCCTTTGACTATGGGGAGTTTGTGTTCTTCTTCTTCCGAGAGACTGCCGTAGAATACATGAACTGCGGCAAGCGTGTCTACTCCCGTGTGGCGCGCGTGTGTAAGCGGGACAGAGGCGGAGGACAGGCGCGCTTCAAATCCTTATGGACCTCATTCCTCAAGAGCAGACTCAACTGTTCTGTGCCTGGGGAGTACCCGTTCTACTTTGATGAGATCCGTGAGTGTTGTTCATCCATTGTTGAATGTTATAAAGACTAGTTTGAAGATTGATCATAAATACCTATTGGGTAATGCAGAAAAGTATACATTGAACGACTTTATAATTATCACTGCACATTTCATATTGTTTTGTACATTGAAATATATCACAGCAGATAAGTATGCATTAAAACTAGTGTAATAACGAGAACCAAGCCACTATATGATGATCGTTGGTGTTTCAGAGTCCACCACGGATGTCATCTCGGGTGTGTACGGCGACGAGAGGCACGAGCTGATCTACGCTGTCTTCACCACGCCCTCAAACTCCATCCCGGGGTCAGCTGTTTGTGCTTTCTCCATGCGCTCCATCTTGGACACCTTCGAAGGGTCCTTCAAGGAACAGGAGAACATGAACTCCAACTGGCTGCCTGTGAAGCCCTTCGAGGTAAAGAACACATTTTAACCTGCATAATTTTTTCCCTCTTGTTTTCTTTCTCTTATGTATTTTATTCACAGGTCTTGTAATGTTTTGTTTTCATGTCACATTCTTTATGAACCTTGCTGAGTGTTGCCTTCCCACCGTCAGGTTCCAGACCCACGGCCAGGAAGCTGCGTGGAGGACAGCCAGACCTTACCAGAGGACAACATCAACTTTGCTAAGTCTCACTCCCTCATGGACGAGGCTGTGACGGGATTCTTCGGCCGACCACTCCTCATGAAGGCATCTTTCGAGTAAGTTTTAGATTAATAGTTAGTTTGAAGTATACAGTTTTATAATGGCAATGAAACTTTAAGAGTGATCGTCTTATTGTACCAACTAAATAACTTCTTTTTTTTTAACCACAGATATCGCTTCTCCAAGATCGCGGTCGATCCCCAAGTTACTTTCCTAGACGGCAAGACAGTTGATGTTCTCTTCATTGCCACAGACAACGGTATCATATTCAAGGCTATCAACACACAGGCAACACCAGGGACAAGGTAATTACAATATAAAATAAAATAAAATTTTCTGTAAACCTCATGAATAAAAGGTAGGGGTTCTAGATTTAAACTATTAATTTATTTTTCACTCTGACAATAAGGTCTAAGTTACATTTTGTGTTTTCAGCCCCATTGATCCAGTGGTGATCGAGGAGATTCACGTCTTTGAGGAGCCAGTGCCCATTGTCAACCTCCAGATTACCCATCAGAAGGAAGGAGGAAGTAAATTGATCATCATTACAGATGATGAAGTGAAGTCCATTTCACTCCATCGCTGCCACCGCGCCACCACTTGCAGGTACTGTCAAACACATCCATTATCAATTGAAAAAAGCCACACTATTCTAAAGGTCGTGAACTTTAATGAGTCTGCAGTGTATATCATATATTCTTTTTCAAGTTTGATGTTGCTTTCATATTACATGAGTCAATAAAGGAATCATGTTAAAAACTTACTGATTATTTTCCACTCCTTGTATCAACAGTGCATGTGTGGGTTTGCAAGACCCTTACTGTGCCTGGCATGACGCTCACAGCCGATGTGGTCCACTAGAGCCTCAGATTTCCGGCCCAATCTTCCAAAATGTGTCAGGCTACCACCTACAGTGTCCATACAGTAAGTAGCAGAAATATAAAAAAAAAAAGATCTCCCAAATCTGCCTTTTGCAACCTACTATGAGGTGTCCTTAGGCCTTGTGTCTTTGTTTCCAAGTGTTTGTGTTGCTACTGTACTGTAATTACTTCAGAAATGTTGATGTCCCTGCCAGTAATACGAGTCCTTTGTCCCTAAACATAGTCTCCTGATTAGTAAATGTATGTCTGTTACCTTTTGTCAAGGATGATACAACCCTTTACTTTACACCTGTTTATCCCTTTAACCCTTTCCTCTTAATATTCATAATCAAGCATACAGACTGCTTTTAAATGTCAAATAAATTATATTAATCAAACATTTACACTCTGATGAAAATGTATTCCATCAACAAGATTATGAATTTCCCATATCCAATATTTTTTTATTATTTTTGTTTACAACTTTAATTTCATGATTATCTAATCCAATATTACACGGGCAAGACATTGTAATAAGTAGAATCCTGTAATTAGATCTACATTAATTCTAGTAAAACAGTTTATGTAAATTTGATAATATGTGGCCTTGAGGTAAATGGTGTCATTGATATGTATATGAACAAAAAAAACCTCATTAGACACATAACTTGGATAACACCACAAATTTATCAAGTTTTCATCCACTTCTGAAAATACTAGTTGATTTTAAAATTTTTCCTTAATAATAATTTGAATTGTACGTCATGAACAAAAAAATTAATCAATATTATGTAATACGTGCTCTTAATTTTCGTTAGCATTCCATTATTTGAGTTTCTAGAGTAGTAACAATCCATTATTTAAGTTATTTTTACCTAGTTATGAGAAAATTCATGAGTTATCTACTTTATGCATGTCTTCTGCTTCATGTATATAATATGGATGTTGATCCATCTTGTTAAAGACCACATTTATAATTTCAATAAGCTGCAAGAGCCTCCTTGTTAGTGATTGAACAATAAGCATCAAAAGGCAATAGACAGTGAATGTTCTCTCGTGTCCCTCGTGTCTTGTTGCATCAGTGCTTAGCATGGCGTGCTTCATTTCAGGCGCTGACAGTGAAACTTTGAACCCTCCCACGCAGATACAGACAACTGGTAAGTCTTGTGCGTGTGTTCCGTAATGGCAGGGGGAAATGCCTTGTTGTGAGGGCAGGTGTGAGCTTGATAAACAGAAGTATTACAGACTGGCAACTTTTCCCCCTGAAATTAACATTTGTGTTCTTACTGTATTTTGTGTGTTTGATCATTAGTGTTTTAGTTTAGATATAATTATCTGTTTACCTTACGTAACGGATGTTTTTTCATGTTTTTTGTTAATATGATTGCTTATTTAGTTTCCACATTCTTGTTCTGTGCACAACACAGCAGCACCCTCAACTACTTTCACCCCTCTCCCCTCTGCCTCACCTCACCCCACACCACAGCACACCTTCAGTACTCCTGTGTACTATATCATGATTATAACAATCATGTTCCATAATACTCTATCCAAAATATACATTACCTTATGTGATTCTTATTACATAGAAATGGGGCTTACCCACCTAATATTGTGTTGAGTTTAATACAGTAACTTTGTCCTGTGATGAGATGTGTGCTTAATTCAGAACTATCAGTGTGTAACATAATAATAGATTGGTGCTCAGTTAGCAGCACAACAGTGAACACTTTGGTATTAACACCAGCATGCTTTCTAATCTACCATGAGGAAGCAATTCGTTGAGTACCTGCTCTATAAATGTTAAATGTCTTAACGCTCTCTTAAAAGCTGAAAATGATTCACTCCCATTCTGTAAAATACTACATATAATCCAAGTTGTCTAAAACATCAACACCGTACATACATCGTTTCAAGACTTCTATAGAAACTAAGCATGTAAGCACCACACTGTGTCTCCCGGAACTTACAATTCCCTGCGACACAGCTGCTTGCCTCAGGACACACCTAATCATGCCTCTGGGTTGTGCTCCCTCACAGAGGCTCCAAGTCCTCCTGAAGTGGAGACGTGTGCTCCCTGTGTTTGTCCTGAGCCTTCCTCTCCACGTCCGCCTCCTGTTACCGATCCTGTGCCCACGGAGGGTCAGTTGTGCCATGTGATGACACACACACGTTGCCACACTGTGTTGCTCTAGTAAAGGATAACATGATGGTGTTGATAAATACACCAAAAACATAAACTTGTTGATGATAAAGCCAGACAATGGTGATGGATCAATGTGTGGCAATGTGTGTGGCAAAATGTTGTGCTCTGAAGTTCAGCAGAGCAATAATGAACTCACCTTGTAATTTCAGGATGAAAGTACAATGGTATCCAGTGACAATATTTCCTGGCATTACTAACCTTGCATGAACATGCTTACATTGTGTTTGTCTCATTAAACACGTCTAATGATCTTTGATGTATAGAATATTCTTCTCTGTCGCTGAATCTCTTCCACACACATTTTTCCCTTTGGCATGAGTTTACACGTGACAGTAAAGGATTGGTATCCATTGTAAAAATAAATATTGATTCAGTTCATAAATCTATTTCATGGACGGATGACAGTCAAAGTCTTGGCCTATTTGTCAGGCTTTTTTATCATATTACAATAAACTTAATTAGCAATTTCTTTACCACAGGGATATGCTTTTCCTTGCATGATGGTGATGGACTCTCCTATGCTTATGTTATCCTTGATTTAATCCACGTTTAACTTTACACTTTCTGATTTAGATAAATATTGTCTCTGCAGGATCCGTGGATCACTCAACCATTTTTGATCCTCTACTTGAGGAGGATGAGACTTCCCTCGAGAGTAATAAAATTCCCCAGCTATCAACGGGTCAGGAAAACAATAAACGCTTCGGCAGTGTTCCAAACAGTAACCCTCAAGATGCAGACCTGCCCAATGACATCCTGCTGGACTCCATAGGAAGAGAGACGAGTCAGGATGTTGGCATAGCTTATGCTGAAGGCGGGATCACTGGTAAGCCTAGTCCACCACACCTAACAGCAAGGTCATGGGAAGACATCACGAAAGAATTCCTAATATGGGCTGAATATTTATTTCCATTATTGTATATGTCCAAGCATCTCTATTGAAGATGTGGCAGCCTATATCAGGAACTCTGTTGAATAACTCAAAACACTTACTGGCCTCAAACAGCCCCACTACCTATTGTAATGGTGTAGTTCTACTTATCAGTATTGCAAGTCCTCAAGTTGTACACTTTGCTTTAGTAATATACTTAATTTTCTGCAAAAACCCATCCCAAAAATAAGAGGAACATATTTGATCTGTAAATATGAATATGCTTCTGGGGATAGTTTTTGGCTTTTTGTAGAAAAATATTTGTAATTGAAAAGCTTAATGTAGTTTGAGGACTGAGTTATGCATTGTGGGTGTTTCATTAAGACTCCCACCCATCCCCTGCCCTTTACGAGCCACTTTCATGTCTCCCTGACCAACTGTTACTTGCCTGCCCAGCCTGACCCTCTCCATCATTACCGACCTCTGACTGCCGCTTAGATGTTACCGTTTTTCTTTCTTTTTTACTTATTACTACTTCATCTCTCTTAACTTTTGCCTTTTCATTTCATATTTTCATTATACATTCGTTGAGCTGATTAACATTATTTTGAGTGTGCATTGGTAGTGCATGTTTGGTGACATTGGTTGTACAGTACGTATGCATGTTTACTTGTTTTAGTTTGTTCTTAGCACACAAGCCTCACCTTAAGGACAAGTTATGATGCTTAGTTAATTGTTACTTATGAGGTTCTTCCTTAACAATGTCCCCCATTGGTCTATAGTTTTTAATAGAGTAGTAATGCCTTGCCAGTTGTTTGGTTAACCAGCACTCACACCACCCACCTCCACCTGTGCAGTACTCTATAGTAACCAAGGAAAGTACCTGTACATGATCCTTGGTGATAACTAACTAACCAGCCAGTCACTGTAAAGTGAATACTACAATGCATGCTTCCCTCTTTGATGCATCCCACAATTATCTAATAAATAGTATAGTTAGCATAAAAATAAATGACAAAATAACACCGACCAAGACTGAACTGTGACCTTTTTTTTGTGCATTCTAAATTTTGACAAATTTCACTGTTTGAATGCTAGTGAAAGAATAGTAGTGTTCAGTGTTATTATATATATATATATATATATATATATATCACCCCTTAGGAATCCTTCTTATTGATACTGTAGTGAAGAAAAGAATGTTTCTAAGCACACTTTTGGTGAATTTAACCTTGTGATAGTGTCGCGTCTTATGGTGAGTGATAGTTACCACGAACTTTATCATCTGTTCCAAAGTGTGGTGTGAAGTTTTGTGTTTCAATGTTATCGCTCCTTCTGCCTGCCTTTTAATCTGTTGCAGATAATTATTGTCTTTCTAGCTTAATGTGATTCCCTTTTTGTCTTGCATTTTTCATATATCTCTCATGGAGAGTAGTTGTAGACCATTGTTCCTGTATTTTCTTGACCCTTTGTTTCCAGTAGAATTAACTAATATTACATGATTAACATTTTCTGTAGTGTTAACACTTCTTTTTATCAGATACACAAATGAAATATACTTCATCATAGTTTTAAAATGTCCTGTTACCTTGAAGGATGTATAATATAGAGTATGTGTCACCTTTTATTGAATCATAAAAAACCATTGCAACTTCCCTTTGCTCTCCCATCCTTAAATGATACTTACTCTGCAGTAATAACTTTCATTGTGTGGTGTTGTTGGCTTCTGAGTGCTGTCATACCTTAGCCTGCACTGCTTGGTCTGGGATGCCTAACATTAAACAGCTGAAGCTGAACTCTTATAGAAGATTGATAGTGTTTTTTTCTTCCATCATATCGCCATCATCACACTTTCCTGCTGTCCTCCCTTCTTACCACTCGGGTGTTTCTGGTGTGAGGGAGTAAGGGAAGTGAAGGCAAGGCAGGCAGAATGGACTAGGCTTACATCTTATGTTTTGCATTCATGGTGCTATCTAATCTCTTAACAGGATACCGTTCAGTCAGCTGATATTTTGGAGCCATGTGGAACACTGGTCTTGTAGATGCAGGTTTCATAACTACTAAACACTAATTATGTTTTGTTAAACTTTTCAGAGAAAGCTCCATGACAATATAACCAGTGAATCAGCAAGAGACTTGTCTCTTTCCATACAGTTAACCTCATCATGTCTTGTCATTTCCTTTCCTGAAATAATAATAATGTTTTCACACTTGAAACCCTTCACCATAATGGAAAAAGTTTTGCTATCTGATTTAACATCTTATATATTGGACATAATACATACATAAGGCTTTCCGGCCACTCGGCTAATGGTGATATTACACTCAGTCTTGCACTCATTCCCTGAGATGTAATGAACCGCCTTTCACATCAATAAACATTAATATGTCAGTTTTTTAAGTACATGCACTACAGTAGTAGGTGATGCAGTGACTAGCTGAAGATGCTGAGATGAAATTATAGTGTCAGCTAATCTCACTTGTTTCTCCCTGATTGAAAATAATTTAGCTGATGTGTAAGTGAAAAACTCCACACATTTTTGCCAAAAAAGGATAGTTATTTAATGATGAGACCATCTCGTGTGGTGACTACTAGTGATGTCACCTTTGGCTGAGAAGTTAGAGTATTAAATGTTCACCCCTGTAGTCACTAATAATCTATAATTTCTTCAGCCTGTATTTCCAATCAATTTGTTGTGATCTTTCATGAATAATCCTTCAGATTCAGTTCAGGATTCTCTATCTCATGAGCTTCATTCATTGTCCAAGTGGAAACTCCTTCCAGGCCCCATGATTATAACACTTCTTTGATGGTGAATTGCATGCAGATGTTGGAAGTGCTGGTGGGATTGCTTCAGTGTCGATGTTGTAACCATTTTATTAAATCTCACTTACCCAAGCATCTATTTTCCTCACTGTTGAGTGTCTTAATTACATGCATGTTATACACTCGTCTTTAGCTTTCAATGGACAGCTTCGTGTGAGGAGCATGGTGAGTAGCTGCAGGGTATGGTGCTGGTAGTAATATACAATTATTTCATCTACCTTGGCCAATGCACTTTGCAAGCTATCTGGTACACTATGGTTATCAAAAGTCATGTCAATCTTCTCCAGAACCTTGTAAGAAAAAAGTTTATTTCTTGAGGCTGTTTTTTTCCAGGAAAAGATGTGTATGCATGTGAAGTTTTCAAAGATAAATTTCAGTGTCTTACAGGTCCAGAAAAATCTGATGCAGAATTGATGTAACCGTCATCACTTTGTTCATGTAATATTTTAACTTTTTTTTCCAATTATGTGTGATTTGTCGTCCACCGTCGCACCGTGAGAAGTATGAGTAAGTATAGACAGTTTGCTGAGGAGCCTTTTCTTCCCTCCCTCTAGGTCCAGTAGTAGGAGCATCACTTGAAGGTCCTCCCATCTACTCTGCCGAGACGCTTGCCATTGCCGTCACCACCGCCTGTGTGGCCGCACTTGTCATTGGCTTCATCTCTGGCTTCCTTTTTTCTCGCAAGTGTCGGGGGGATGAGTATGCTCACACCTACTCAGAAACCCCCTACTTGGACTCAAAGCTCAGCAAGTGAGTTTTCAGTTAATAGATATTCCTTGAGCTGAGAATCATCATTTTATTAAATTGAATATAGTTTTGCCCCTTCCTTGCTCAACTGAAGTATTCTGTGGCAAAAAGAAAGTTAAAAGTTTTTTTTTTCTCCATATTTTGAATTTTACCAAGCAATAAGTAAATTAATTTTTGACTTATTAATACTGTTACTATTATCCTGATAGTGTACAAATTTGACAACATTTTTCTTTGTTATTTCTTTTGCTTCCTTTCCCTTTTAATGACAAATATCTTCCTGCCTCAGGAGGGACAACCTTGTACCTGCGGCGGACCCAAACATGTACACGGCCAACAACAAGCACATCAACAACCTGGTGACCAACTATAACCCAAAAAACATTAATGGCAAGTCCAACACCAACACCACCACGGACAGCAAGCTGCTCAAGCCTGCCAAGTGTGCCTACATCTGAACCACCAGGGAACATTGATCCTGTTGTTGGCCCAAACCGTTTGTATTTCATTAGCTTAGCCAGAGTGTAAGATCACTGTTGCCGACTCATCGCATGGGTCTGGAAGGTGTGTCTATGGACAGAGACACATAAGCTTGCTGCCCCACAACATATTGTTCCTTTTTTCATTATTTGTTGTGGGTAACATGGAAGCCTCAAGCTAACTTCTCTTTGTGATGACTGTGGATGATCAGTGTATGCTTGTTACACACTTGTAAAGGCTAAGTTTATTGAAAAATGCGTATATTTAATTTCCAGTGGAACATGCACACATTTTTTAGTGCATTCCACAATGTTAAGGGAAACAAGCTGAAAAAAGATGAATCGTTATTGAGATGAGAAAAATGTCTACTTGTGTTTGGTGAAAGTGATGTGATGGACGCAGTGTGACACAAGCCCAACATTCCACTCCAGCAGTGACTGTGTGAAGGTGAAGATGATAGTGAAGGTGAAGGTGATGGCTCAAGGAAGTGTTAAGAATAGTGGCATCAATTGTTATGACAGTGTTTGATATTAATGGAAATTCATGTGTTTGATGAAATGAAAAGTGTGTAAACATTTTGTATCATACTATTGTGTATTTACATAACTGTATTCTCCATATTGCAAGATTATATTACAAGGGGAAAGCAATGAGCCAGCAGTGTAACATTGTCTTTCCATGGGATCAAGGAGGCATGTAACAACAACACAGAGGGGATAACTCAAGTGCATTCTTAATACAGCACATACACTAGTCACATTAGCTATGGCATGAAGCCTTTCCAAATCCAAGTTTATAACCCCCTCCCTCCGCCTGTGTACCTGCTGCTCCCCAGGAATCTCAAACAATAAATGTTGGGGAATCTTATAAATTCTGTTTGCATTAATCACCAGCAGGCGGCCGAGGATAAGCCAGTACCATAACTTGTGGTCTATATACCTTGTCATCTTTAAACAGACGACCAGCTGTCATGTTTCAATCACCCACCGCCAGCCACTTTAAACTCTCTCTCCACCATGTGTAAACAGCTGCCTTCTATGCCAGTCCGCAGGTACACTATGACCTACACACAGTGTGTTATCCAAGCTTTGGCAATTGTGTTGTTTATATGTTGACTCTGTTGTCCAAAATGGATTCACGTGCGTTTCCCACCGAAGTACGCGTAAGGCAAGTGGCGGTGTGTGTGTGTGTGTGTGTGTGTGAGGAGGCATGAATGAGGTGGTTGTAAAGGGATGTGGCAGGGTACAGACTGCATTGTGTTGCTGCATTTTTATTCACACTATAGATGAATGATTTGTTTTAAGGGCGAGGTGGAAGGTCAAGGAAGCTATTTCTCCTGAAGTTTGCATCACTCAAATAATTTCCCCGAGAAAATTAGTGTGCGGCTGTATCATCATTATCATTATCATCATCATAATCATCATCGTCATTATTATCATCATCACTGTGAGCCGTCAGGGATCAAAACCCTGACATGACACTCAACCAACACAATACAATGATCACTAAGACTCATGCAGAGCTTCATCAATCTAATTTGTCCCATGTAAAATTTTCTGATGGGGAGTGAAAGTGAAGTAAGGGAGAGGATGGATTCAGGCAGGTATGGTAACAACAAGATAATGTGATCTCAAACAAAACCAAACCAAAAATAACATGATGCAGTTTTGAGATTCTGAATATCATTATGAACAAAATTGCTTCAAACATTATGGGGAAGCAGACTTGAAAGGTAGAATAGCTTCCAACATTTTTCCAATTTTGAAATCATAAATACTTTACACTGCTGGGAATTATGACTAATGCTGAACAAATGAAGAAACTGAGACCACAGACAGGAATCAGGAGCCATTGTGATGCTCCTGCCAGTTCATATTGTGTCTCAGGAGGTTCATGGAGTCTAATGCCCAATGTTAATAGGCACATTATCATCACCACAATTGTGATGACTCTATTTCCCAAAACTGAGGAAATGATCCACCATTAATGTGGGTGTGGAGATCAACTATGAGGTTTCCTGCCACGTGGCATCAACCTAACCTTTCATTAGTCCACCTGACAATTGCATCTCAAGACAGATATGTTCTAACTCAACATGAATGGAAGGTTACAAGGGCCAGACATGATCTAAAAGGCAGTTGTCTATTCCAAACATAAGAATCCCTTTGTTGTGGTCAAGAGCCACCCTGGACACACACAAACTCAAATATAGGCCTATAATGTCGTAAAGTGAACCCAGTGTTAAGTTGTAGCAATGTATGGCATGTGGGGAAGGGAAAACCAGGTTGGTAAAGTCAGTGAGATGTATTTGTTTGGCAAACGTAGAAAAGGTGCTAACCATTACTGCATTTTCGCAGATGTAATTTTATACTGCATGCATCCCACCTTATGATTATTCAGTATTATTGTCTTGTTCTTGAATTGACAATGGGTAACTGCTAAAGGTCAATATTATTGCCTGAAAAATATTATTTAGTAATGCACAGAAAGAGTATTGAGTATGATAATCATCCTGCCCTATCAAGGAAAATTTTAGGAATCAGTGTAGGTGCCTATCTACATATAGCTCCAGAAAATTGTAGCTGTGCATCCATATAGATGCCTCATGATACTATGTCTGTATATGTCGCCCTGAATATCTGTACAGTTACTGTTATGTTGTATATAAATGTGTGTAAGGTGCTTGTGTGTTTGAGTGTTGAGAGCAAATAGCCTGGATGAGTGTTAAGGATGAGTGGTGTGGACAGTGAGAGTGAGTGGTTGATGCTGAGCTTCCCTAGTGGCCCTGAGGCTGGTATGAGAGGGTCATGGAACAACACCCTCACCAGATGTGGACAAACTTCCACAAAACACTAATGACTAATTTTTTAATATTTTTTTGTCTGGCCCATTGTGTATGATGAGTGCTTGCTTACATGTATATATTACTGGAATGTATGTATGTGCGTGCATGTAGGCCACATACAAGTGTGCATGCAGATGTGTTACAAAATTAAACAAAAGTATAACAATGTGAAAAACATACCATATAAAACTATATTACTGTTTGTATAAACTTACATTATAAAAAAAACAGTAACAACTACCTTTTAAGTATTATACCAGGAATCCACTGTGTCACACTTGCTCTCAGTTAAAAAATTAAGCTTTCATTTTATTTAGCTGATGATTTGACAGCTTCTAACTGACTTGCTTTTATCTCCCACGTGCTGGCGTGGGACACACATGGCTACCCTTACTACTGGCTCCTGTGCAAAGATTCTCAGTACACATATACAAACTTTGTTTTAATTTCTTATCATCTAGCAAAAAAAAAAAAAAAAAAAATCTTAATTTTGATATTGTTGTAAAATATGGTTTTGAAGTATATGAAATTTATATCAGGAAATATTCTTTGTTGACATTGTTTCTTTTTATCAAATGTTGACTAGCAAATAATGGAAAAAAAAAAATGTGATCCTAAATTTTCATTGAATTATGGAAAACATTAACTCAGGGACATTGTATATCATGGCAGTAATACAATATATCCCTAGAGAGATTGAATTTAACTTTATAGTAGAAAAAATTGATCAACTGAAAAATCAAAATGTATATTGAGAACACAGTACTATCCTTTTGGCCTTCAGTGGAGCCTTGATGTAGCAGGAGTATAAGACTATTTGTATGCTGCAATGTTGGACTGTGAAAGCAATTTATTGGAGGACCTTCAACCCTCCTTTAAGAATAATGTTATGAGCCTCAAGACCAACAGTGTAATGCCAGTAATGGAATGATAATCTGGTCCATACGTGTAGCTCCTTCCCTGAGGTACTAGGATATACAAAATGCCTTGTAGCTGAGTGATACGGTTTAGCAATGTTGATTTGTAGTGTATCTATGTTATGTTTCTCTTTGTTCTCTTCTACTACTAAGACCACCCCGCCTACACTTCTATGCTTTTATGTCCCGAGCTGTAAATCGGTAACGTTTACAACTGTGTAAAACTTCAAAAGAAAGACGTTTAATGTAATCTTAATTATAAGTCATTTTGGACCACAAGTATCATTTAGCCTGACAAATAAGTAGTGCCTTCATAAGAAAGTCGACATGTTAGGAGAGCCAAGGCTGTAGAAATCTCATGTAAATTATCGTTTGTTTTGGTGAGAAATGTTATTTTTGGAAGTAGACAGTGCAATATTGGATGATTGATAGTACTGTAATGCCATTCAAAATATTTACCCATTCATTCAGTGCTATTGGATTGGTTCAGGTTATAATACTTCATTAAAATCAAGTATTAAAAAAGAAAGTCTTGAGATACCATCATTTCCTACTGTATGATCTGTTTATTGTTGTTTTTTCATTTTTTTTCTCAGATGTAACCTTTTTAAAAATGTCGAGCTGTATGGTTTGATCACATGGCATTTCTAACCTGTGCCCTGCCCGTCCATTGCAATTTTGTGCGGGCATTCTTGAACCCGTTTAGATCAGGTCCACCTAATCAGTGCTCATTGTCAAATCTTCAGTCTTAGGCTAGCTAGACCTGTAAATATATATAATTTTAGTTTATTTTGTATATTAGGCTGGTCCCCTCCATGAATAACCAAGACTTTATACTCTACTGTAAATATGATCCCATTAAATAAACTATGCAAAACCTTTGTAATAAAACTGCAACAAAGATTTGTGTTTTTGTTTACATTCTCTTCCATTCGTTATTTTAATGTATAGTAATTATTTATGGAAACCACTATGAGGTAGCAAAAACATAAGATTGCATAATACAGTATTTTATTTAGGCAAAACAATAATTTAAATACAATATATATACATACGTAAGTGGTTAGGTTTACAAGGTTGTCGACTCTAGCCCAGTATCTTTTTTATCTTAGTTGGGTAATGATGAGCAAAGATTATATTAACGATCTGTTTTCTGAACCACCAATCATTACGTAGCATCCTCGTAAAGGTGTTTTTTTTATGGAAAGAGAGAGAGAGAGAGAGAGAGAGAGCTATCCTTTCTTTATCAAACTGCAGCAGGTGGTTATACTGTAAGCTAGTGAAGTAAAGAGGCACAAGGAAGTTGATTAGTGACAAACGGGCATCAAGTTCACTTCGGTGGTGCAATCCATGCTAAGTGGTTGTTATGTTTGGCTTCATTGCTTCGAACGGTATTTTTTCCGTTTAGTTTAATTTCTTATTATATATTGATGTGATGCAATGGTTTGAATGTCAAAGCTTAGGGTTTAGCAATAGAAGTTACCATACTTTTGCGTAGTTAGATATGTTAAATACATCGTTTAGAAGTAAGTGAACCTGCTTCACCGCATTCCGAAACCATGCTCGTCTGATTCGGTAGAGGAAGAGCGAGTCATTTGGAGAACAACCGTGGTAGAGGGCGGACGTGGGGAGGAACAGCAGTGGTGAAGGTACGTGGTGGCTTGTAGGCTACGTAGGAATTATACTTAGATATATTAGAGTAGCTCAAAAATTTGACTGTGACCTGTTGTTGCAAATGTTTCCTATGACTAAACGTTGGTGGTTGGACAATGTGCACACGTCATTTTCTTTAGTAGCCACGCCCCATTATGGTGAAAGCAGTGGCGGTCCTGGGCATAGGCGGTATATGCACCCGCCTAGGGCGTCAGTTGTGGCAAGGGGCGACACAGCTGTAATACGACAATCAGTAACTTTTTATTAGACCTTAACAAGCAATGTTTACTAACAGACGCTAGCTAAAAGTGTCTCATAAAACCTAACGGTAAATCTTACTAATAGCACCTCCTCACGAATCACCAAAATATTGACATAGGGGATAAGGTATGTAATGTACAACACGTTTGTGGTAGTTTTATTTTTGGGGGACGGCCTTAGTTTGGCCACAGAGGCTCTTTAAAAATCTGGTAGGTGCCTCAAATTTGAAGTCCACACAGATGTTAAGTTATGGTTAGGTTAAGGTTGTTAGGTTAGGTTACGGTTATGGTTAGGTTAGGTTCGGTTCAGTTAGGTTCAGTTATATAAGATTTTTACATTTTATCACCCAAATCCAGAAAAAATCTAAGGTTGAGAACCCTAACTTTTGGGTAATAAAATGTAAAACACCACACACACGACACACACACACACACACACACACACACACACACACACACACACACACACACACACACACACACGGCTACAGGCATAAGGCGATATGGCATAGAACGCCGAGCATCGGCAAGTTTGTTGGGATTACCCCTTGAACCCGCCTGCTAACCCATTCTCGCCGCAGGGTGCCTCAGCGGAATACAAAGTGTATATATGCGGCCGGTACACACTATGGCTTGTTCACCGCTCTCTGACTAACTTTATTATATAGTGTAAGGTGTCCAGGCGAGGAGAAGGAGACCAAGGGCTCAGAGGTGCTGTATGTTTAATTTCCGCTCAGGAGTCAGGACTGACTCCCCCCCACCGGTCCCTCTCGGTGCCGGTGTCGTAGGCCAGTTGGAAATGACAGGGCTGAGCGCGCATACCCCAACATATTGTACTGCTTTACCCAGTTCCCCTTCAACATGCACCACCACCATCTCCTCCACCACCATCGCAACCACTATCGCAACCAATACCAGGACCCTCACATGCTGAGTTTGAAACACAAACACCCAAGACACCAACGCATGAAGTTCGACAACTCCTCCTACAGACACATGTGGAGCCTGCACCACAACTTACCACCATGACTGTAACACTACCAGAACTCCACACACTGGTTGAAGGGATAAAGTGTCCAACACAGTCTTGCAGGAGCAGAGTGACAGTGACAGCAACAGTATGTGGCACTGAAGAGAAGAAACTGCAGATTGAGTGCACCAAATGCAAGAGAGTTGTTTCTTCAGGTTCTTCTCCAACACATAGTTACCAAGGCAGAACGTACTCCGTCTCAGATATCTGCCAGGTGTACTTCAGCCTGGTATCTGGTATTCGATATGCAGAGCTGAAATTGAACCAAGCACTGGTCACAGGAGGAGAAATGAGCAATGGAAAATTCATTAGACACTGCAGTTACCTGTACAAAGAGATGGATACGTTTTATAACGAGAAGATGGAAGAGTGCAGAGCTGCAGTTTTCAGGCATACAGGGAAACGCTGAACCGAGAACCAGACAAGAACGGCATCCTTGACGTGGATGTCAGTTTTGATTGTAGTTGAATGAAGAGAGGGCACAAGTCCCACATCGGCATTGGGTTTGCTGGTGAGGTGAACCTTGGCATGATGGTCGACCTTGATATCCTGTGCAACAACTGCAGACAGTGCAGTCCTAAGAAGCAGCATAAATGCCACAAAAACTTCAATGGAAAATCAGGGGCCATGGAAGCTGAAATTGCTGTTCGCATTTGGTTTCGACCCACAAACTACAACATGCGTTTCACCACCTACGTTGGCGATGGGGACTCCAGTGCCTACAGTGCTGTTTGTAGGCTGAATGATGGAAGAGGCCCGTATGAAATTCCTGTCGTCAAAGAAGAATGCGTAAATCATGTGAGCAAGAGGATGAGAGCCAGACTAAAGGGAGCTACCCAAAATCCTAATGAGTCTTTGCACTCGAAGGTGTGGACTAAGTGCCCTAAGATAAAATTTCATGGTCTCTTCAGGGTCAGGTTCCTAGTCAGGCAAACAGCCTTAGAACAAAACTATGGATACAAAGCAGCAAACATTATAGAACATATTACAGGCTCTGATGCAACTTAGACGAAGTACCATCAATGGAAAGACCGAGAAAGAAGCCGCAATGCAACACCAAAGGCCAAGAAAAGGAAAACTAAGGAGAAGGACCAAGAATATTAAGCAGGAGAATTCTAGGAATTAATCTGGCAACAAAGAGGAAGGTGGCGCCTTCTGACACCCTCACCATCGAGTGACTAATACCTTTTTGAAGGGGGACCAGATGCCTATTCCAGTTCTTTACAAAGTAGAAGGTAGAAGTTGTCAGCCAAATTTCATGAAATTCACATGAAGTGATAAGTAAACAAATACAAATAACATACTATGATTTCAGACCCATAGGGTATACCAATCATGCAAACTGCACCACCCCGGGCATTCCCCTTAAACAATTCTATCATGTCTCCTCTTACCCTTCTTATCATTACTATGTGTCACGCCAGCCTCCTCTAGGTACAGGCTGACACACCCAATGAATGCATTATACTATTATTGTTGCAGGAAACTTGGAAATAATAGTCATGTAATAGAAACTGATTTACTAGGAATGAGATTTTACAGAGTATTCAAGTTACATGTGAAGTAATTTATGTTAAACTTCTGACTGCAAATTTCAATAATCTGAGAACTGCCTTTGTAAAATATGTGCATCTAAAGGCAGTTTCGAAAATGTTTTGCTCTATATGCTCTTTTTAATTAACGTTAAAATCTAAAAAAGAATTATGGAATTGTTCTTAAATAAAGCACGGTCAACTAATAATATGATGTTATACACAGACAGTCCAACACTGTACATATGAACCTTGGTTGTAGTATAGACGCTCCTCCTTCAATGGGAGTGTGAAAAATATCTTCAAATAGTATGTACAACTATATTGTCTCATACTGTTTTGAAAGGCAGGCTCCACACCTACAATGTCTCGCTTGTTGGGTTGTAAAAGGCAGATTCCATGTTTACACGAGTCAGTTTAGTTGACTTCATACAAGTTCACCGATCACTAGTCATGTCTAGCTTGGTGCTGTGTCATAAAGCCTTTACTATATAGTGTCATTACCCAGGCTATTTGTAACACCAGGTGGGCAGTGAGGTCACCACATCACTCACACACCACTGCCACTTGTCACCTGTGATGTGTGTGCCTCTAGGTGTTTGCCTCACTACATAAGGCAGGAGTATTGCCTCCCACATAACACACCTTCACTTCAATAATAAAATGTACAAGAGTGGGTATCCCTAAATGGAGAACGTCAGTAAGAAATGTCTGCACTATAATAGTCCTTTAAGTGGATCCATTTTACAGTATTACTCATGTAGATCTAACACACTCCTTATCTATGGAGACGAGACAATATCACTCAATAAATTACATACTGTATAAACATCTCCATCAAAATCAACATCATTACTGAACAGAAATGTGTACACGCTATTACCACAGATACAGGAAAACTTCACTATTATTCACAGTTTTGACACATCATCTACAACTTCAAACACTTCTCTGAGCCAACATTCACGTTTTGTTTATTTCATTCTAACAACTCAGGCACTTTTCAAGCATCAGTCTCCTTAAAAAACCTCAATTATTTTAGTAATTCTCTCTCTCTCTCTCTCTCTTTTTTCATCATTTACTGTTATACTGATACTTCTCTGAATAAAAGACAAAACAATATTCCTGATAAAGAAAAGAAAAGGTCAAGATATATGAAATGCAACGATCCACACACTGGTACACAAACATAATGAAGTACGTATGTAAGAAAATAAACACAGATATACAAATAAAACTTGTAAATAACCAATATCTATAAAAATTAACACAAACAATAGAGTTTAGAATGTGAAAAATAGAATCATTGCACACATTTCACAAACATTGAAGGATTATGAGGGACAGAGAGGCAATGTATATACCTGCCACTACCTTCCTTTTTTTATGGTCAGTGCAGGTGAGAGGAGAATAAGCACCTGAGAGAGAACCTAATGTTGATACCTTTTTATCACATCATCATCATCACTCACTACAACACCCTCTCAGCCTCAGACTAGCTATGTTATCCCTTATATCATTTATGGCAAACTGTTTTCTCTTAACGCATAACATAAATATCTGTTGACACACACACTCTCCTCATCTCTTGACTCTCTCCTTATAATTGCTGCTCAATGGCTGGCTTTCGATGGCACATAACTGGATACAATTCATGCATGATTATTCCTCTCATTCGTTAAGTTGGCAATAATAATTCCTTGGGAACTCCTACTTTTATGTACATTAACAGAGGATAGCAGCCAATGAGAAATGAGGAATTTATACACATACTACCGATACACTGCTGAGACTCTTGACGGCTCCCCAGTCATTGCATCTTTGTGCTACAAGTGTGGGAGGCGTCTCGGCTTCACGGATGCCTTCACAATGACCCGGGGAGGAAGGAGGAAGCTGGTTCTTCCTTCCCTCTCCCACCAATACTTATGAGGGGTCCAGTGCAAGGCTCCCTCCCCCCCCCTTCTCAGCTCCACACTCCACACAGGGGCTCCATCCCCTGCTGCCCACACCACTACAGGACAAAACACACAGTGCACTGCTGCTCTCAGTAACCACCAGTGTGTAGTTACTCTACCATCAAGTCAATGTAATTACTCTAACACATTCTCACTCAAGTCTACTCGATGCACAAATACTCTATATCCACGATCACAAAGTCACTCGTCACACTTCACTAAGTTAAGTTAAATTGCAACTCTGTCTTAACATTAAATTCGATAATAACAAAAATTAAAAAATAATAAAGACTATCAATCAACATAACACTAATAAGTCTGAACCAATGAAAGTGAATATTTTCCTGAAGCTTACTCTGCATAAGGAAGATTGGTTCCACCACTGACTGGTGTCCTTACAACTATAATACACCCAATGGTATAACCACTGTATAGGCTACACAGACCACCTCCACCGGGACAGGAGGAGGAGGAGGAGGAGACTCAACCATCTCGGCTACTTGTCTGAAACCTCCGGTGTGGGGCCGTAGAATATAAGTTCAGGGATCTGGCCGCCTTGAACCCCTGTGCCGTTTGTGCTTTCAGAAGAGCAGTGGAACATGAAGGTGAGTGCCCCCATGTTGACCTCACTCATGCCCTCCTGTCCAAAGTATGAGAGCTCAGCACCATCCAGGATGGCGGAGGCGGTGTAGTAGACGTCACGCTCCACCTGCACCGGGTGGGTGAAGTACACGTGGAAGGTGTTGGAGGAGCCGTCGGAGAAGAACTTAGTGGTGCTCTCAGCCAGGACCTACATGAGGGTAAAGAGAGGTGACATTACACACACACCAATCACAACACAATCTCCTCACAACACTCTCAACATCAATCACAATCCACAACAAGATCAAGATCAACCAACAATGAACCTCCGCCTCACCTCTCCGTATTTCTTCAGCTCGATGCGTACGTTGTAGTCGGCTGCACCGCTGGATGACCCATACAAGCCGTAACCAACGATGAATATCCTCTTATCCACCATGAAGTTGATGGAGTCCACTCGGCCTCGGTAGCGCCACTGGTTGCTGCGGTACGCTGACGACTGAAACCTGGCAAATGTGTGACGCAGATGCGGGTGGGTTTGGGTGTTAAGTCTTACTCATAACCTCCACACTGATGAATGCTCGGCTTTTTTTGTTTATATTTCTACACATCTTTCTTCTACTCGTTGCTCTTGTATAGTACTTGGAATAATCATGTGTTACTCCGTTTTTAGCTAAACTCTAAGTCTTGATAGGGTAAGATAAGCTTCCTTTAAGGTATTGCTTCAACAATCAAGGGAGTGGGAGTGTGAGGCTTTACAACCTCTATAGTGTCCAAGGAAACACCCTTCTACACAGTCCCCCAAGACAACAGCCATAACCTATGCAGAGAGAGCAAAGTCTTCCCACCAACCTGTGGCAAATCTGCTTCTTGAGTCCCTGCCTTGGCTTGATGGGGTAGGAGACGCTGGGCTTGTTGCGCGCGGTGAAGTGGAGAAAAAGATCCGTGGTCTCCTGCAGGCTGAGGATACCAGACTGGGCAGCACCGTTGGCAAACTCAGCCAACTCCATGCAGGGGATGCGGATCAGGTTCATAGCTTGACCTAATGTCTGGAGGAACGGGTCACTGATACACTTAAACATACAGGTAATTGTAACGGTTATGTCACTATTATCAGACAAGCATACCTCTCTTTAGTAGTAGTAGGAATAGTAGTGATGTTGGGTGTCGAGATGTGGTATAATAGTAGTAGTAAAAATGATGGTGATACTAGTAGTAGTCTAAGATGCATTGTAATAGAATTTTAATAGTAATAGTAGTAATAATAATCAGTCGGTTTTACCTCCTACACACACACACACACATCTCAGCCTGTACGATTGGAAAGAGATATAGACTGTAAGATAGCTTGCACGATTGGAAGGAGAATATTAGTGTCGCATAATACTGGATAAACACACACACACACACACACACACACACACACACACACACACACACACACACACACACACACACACACACACACACACCTTCCTCTTGTTCTCTGGATTGAGCTCCAACTCCTGCCTCACACACTCTGCCTCAGCCCAGGATAGCGCCGCGTCAAACAGCACAATCTCCCGGCAGTTGAGAGTCTCGCGTGACAGCACACTCATCAGGGTCGGAAAGTCTATGTCAACAAACCCATCAGACTGCAAAGCCATCTCAGCCTGTACGATTGGAAGGAGATATAGACTGTAAGATAGCTTGTACGATTGGAAGGAGAATATTAGTGTCGCATAATACTGGATAAACACACACCACACACACACCACACACACACACACACACACACACACACACACACACACACACACACACACACACACACACACACCTGAGCATCAATAACCTCCCAGCATCTCGTCATCAGCTCAGGTTCTTCAAACAGCCGAGACTGTGAGAGGAGGAGGCAAGCGTTCCGGGCCGTGAGTGACACCTCCAGAAACTTAACACACTGCTGGGCCAGGTGCGGCACTAGGTACTTCTTGGCCGCATACAGTGTGGCCAGGACAGTGTCGGGCTCAAGCCGGATCTCATCGCAATACAGGTACCTTTATGGGAGAGAAATTAGGTTAGGTTAATAGGTTAGTTAGGAAAATACTTGAGAATTCATATTTTGTTATGTAGAAGACTAATGATTTATGTAAGGGAAGCTAAAATAAATATAATTAACAGTATCTTAACACTATATACACATTTCTGAGGCAAGAGAGATAAGAAAAAGGAAGAATTACCACCACCACCTTACCTTAGCAGTGTAAGGAAGGCCGATGGCTCCACATCAGGCACCTGCACCTCCTCCTCTGACTTGAGTCCCCCATAGAACATAGCATAGAACACACTGCTGCCCACCGCCAACACATACTTATGGGCTGGGATCCTCTGTGTGCTGCCTGGAAAGGGAGGAAGCACTCACTTCATCACCCCACTAATTGACGGAGAAGTAACTAATTTAACGACTGACTGACTGAGTAATTGATTGACAAACTGATGTATGAATAGATTAAATAACTGATTGAAAGACTGGCTGAGTTACGCACACACACACACACACACACCTGGCTGGCCCACCACAAAGTGCACATCAGCCATCAGTTCATTATTGAGCATCGCTGCGTTTCTCTCCCTCAGACTCGTAGCATGGAAGTTAGGATCCGAGGAGGTGGAGGCAGCAGAAGCACCAAGGGGAACAGGGGAAAGAGGTGGTGGGGAGGAAGCACTAGTGTGGCGGTGCTGGGGGGAGGTAGGGGCGCTAGAGGGCTGTAGCACCCCTCCTCCTGTGCTTCCCCGCCCCCCCGACCGCCCTGTGTTGCCCCCTTCACATTGGTCTTCAATCCCACGGAGGGGAGGAAGGAGCTGACCCATGAAGAGCGAGTTGTCATTTTCAAGGAGACTCCCTGTAATAAAAAAAATAATTATGGTTACGTATGTTATAATAAAGATATGTTTGGTAATTGTAATGTTAAAAAAAATAAATAAATAAATAATAATAATTTTGGTATTATTAACTCTATCAGTATATATTAATGCAGAAATGTTTTTATAATTGTAGGTATTATTATTAAGACTATTAGGATTTGTTAATGAAGTAATGGCATGAAGGTGAAGAATATATATAAAGTTTACGTAAAAAATATGAATGAATATAACGTTAATAATCAAAGAGAATATTTATAAGTAATAATAATGGCAAAGAATGTACATCAACTGAAGGAATGACTAGAAAAAGAAAAATATAGATACGGAGACAGGCCCTGTATACTAAAACTAGGTAAATACACACACACACACACACACACACACACACACACACACACACCTGAGCTTGAAAGTAGTGAGTGGAGGGCAAAAGGGTCCTCATACAGGGTCCTCTTGCACACCTGTTTGCTGGAGGGTGAGGTCTGACTGCCGCTGTCCATGGTGTTGGGAGGGTAAGGTGTGGGTGGCGCCTACACACTTACACACACTCAAGGATCACCTCACCTCATTATCGAACCTCACACTCATGCTGCCTCCAGGAATAACATAGAGAACCATATTAATAATGGTAATAATATATACTTTATTTTGTCTTTTTGTGTAATACAGAAAAGAAACTTGCTTTGGATTGGGCTCTTACTTCTTTCTTAAGGAACATACTGATAAAACTACAGTATATATGTGTGCAATTTTGGGGTGTGTTTAGGTGTGTTTGGGGGTAGAAAGTGTGTTTTTTGGGGGTATGTGTGTTTTTGGGTATGTTTGGGTGTGTTTGGGGGTAGAAAGTGGGTGTTTGAGTGTGTTTAGGTGTGTGTTTGGATGTGTGTGTGTGTTGTGTCTGTTATTTATGTTATTTTTCAGGTTTGTGTAACAATTGTAGATTTTTTATTTTGTCGCCCAAAATTTTTCAGTGTAAATTTGGTCGAATGTGTTTTTGCCATTTTACTCAGAAAATATTTGTCGTACAGCAATAATGTATAGAAGTTAATATATTAAGTTTGATGTTGTCTATCTAATGGTGAAATCAGATTTAAAATATACCTTATAGTTTAGTAGGAAATTTAAGTTTTGTTGAAATTTTGTCCAAAACACTAATATATTATTTTCTCAGTTACTAATATACCAATTTCATTCTACTATAGCTCAAAAGAACGGGCGTCTCCTGCTCTTTAATTACTATTATATAAGTCTTTTACGTAAACCTCATAGTTTTTGAGTTATTTAACAAAACGTGATTTGTTAAAAAAAATCTAAGGGTGTTGCCTTGGAAATTTCATGAAAATTTTGACACCTCAGAATCTCATGAAAATTTATATATATAGGTTTTCAAGGATAAAGAACACGAATATAGACTCAATTTTATCATTACTATAATATTAAACACTATATAAACATTGTGTTTTTGTTTGTTTTTTGGTCTTCTGCCCTTTCTTTTTCCTCTCCTTCCCTACATACTATACATAGTGTACTCAACACATCTGTGAAGGTTTCAGGCGGGGGTCACCATTATTTACCTCGCAAAACGTGTTTGAAGTTATGTTATGTTATGTTAGGTTGGTTATGTTATGTTAAGTTATGGTTAGGTTAAGGTTGTTAGGTTAGGTTACGGTTAGGTTACAGTTATGTTATGGTTAGGTTAAGTTAGGTTCGGTTCGGTTCAGTTCGGTTCGGTTATATAAATTGTTTACATTTTATTACCCAAAAGTTAGGGTTCTCAACCTTAGATTTTTTCTGGATTTGGGTAATAAAATGTAAAAATCTAATATAATCAAACCTAGCTGAACTGAACCTAACCGAACTTAACCTAACCATAACATAACCGTAACCTAACCTAACAACCTTAACCTAACCATAACTTAACATAACATAACTTCAAACACGTTTTGCGAGGTAAATAATGGTGACCCCCGCCTGAAACCTTCACAGATGTGTTGAGTACACTATGTATAGTATGTAGGGAAGGAGAGAAACAAGAAAGGGCAGAAGGCATTATTCTGCACTTTTACCAATCCAACTATTAAATTAAGTTAGTTTTTTATTATTATTATTATTGCAATTCTGCTAATGTCACTTCATCATTATCGTCTATTTTATATGTATACGCTACTTTATCTCCTTCCTGATAACCTTAGTAGATGTATCTATTATTTTGTTAATAGTATGTGTGTTTAAAGTCTATTATTAGTCTGTGTTTACAATAATATAGTCTCACCATTACTGCCGCTGACGCCATCTTGTTTATTTTGGTCAGGGATTCTCTGCGCCTTGACACTTCTTCCCTTAATATGATGGAAAAGATGTGTTTTATTTACTATAATATACTTATACTTATTTATGTGTTTTTTGTATTTTATTAGAATCCTTGTGGGGTACATGTTTATCTGTTTTTTTTATTTATTCTGTAAGCGGTAAAACATCGGTACTCAATCCACTCATACATATATCTGTCATTTAATTAAACCACGTAGATCTATATAACGAAAATAAAAAATGATAAATAAACCATCATCTGAAAAATAAAAACAAGGAAAATTATAGATAAATATAGTAATAAAAACGACAGTCCCTAATAAGCGCAAAGGATTATCTTCACTTCGTACTGTTTATTTGTTTACATCGAGGTCCTAACAGGGGAAAAAACGTGTATATAACTTGTGTGTGTAAGGCTTTATTTAGTGCGTGTTAGGAAGGAAGACATAACGTTATAGCAGTACATAGGAGTTGATAGGAGGTAGTGTATCGCCATGGAGGATATAGAGGACTTAATAGGACTTGATGTGGATGTCCCTCGTCACCGTAATTCAGTCATGCCCAGAGTAAGGAGGAGGAAGAAGACCGCTGCTGCTGCTAAGGAGGTGAATATATACCCTTTATATACTCCCTCGTTCCTTGAATTAAATCCCTTGCAACTATAACACGTGAGCTACATTGTACGTCTTATAATATGAACTAGCTATTATTCATTATGTATCCTGTACTTGATTTCCTATTTTCATGTGATTGATTAATGGTCTATCTTTGTGTATTTTTTGTAATATTTAATCAAGCTGTAATGGTAAGTGTTGTCACCTATTTTTATGTTCTCTAGGATTGAATGTCTATCTACGTGTAATTTTTGTCCAATATTTAAACAATCTATTATGGTAAGTGTTGTCACTGTCTATTATTTTGTTCTCCAGGATGATGTTGATGGTGAGGTGCGATGTGCAGACACGTGTGACAGCATTGTACCGGGGACGCAGCGTGTGTACCTGAAGACGTGGGGATGTGCACACAATAGCTCTGATGGGGAGTACATGGCAGGACAGCTGGCGGCGTACGGCTACAAGATTGTGGGTGAGTAAGTAAACTAAGTAAATAAGTAAGAGTAGTAATGGATGAGTTGATGTTTGTATTGTTTATCTAAGTGTTGTTATATATTGTGAGTACTAATTGTATGTTTTTTCATCCTCAGAGGACAAGCATGCAGCTGATGTGTGGCTCCTGAACAGCTGTACCGTCAAGAACCCTGCAGAGGATCACTTCCGTAATGAGATCAAGTCTGGGAGGGAGGCAGGGAAGAAGGTGGTGTTGGCAGGCTGTGTTCCTCAAGGTAGGGAACACAATGAAAGCCTAACCTAACCTAACTTACCTTAACACTACTACTAGTAATAATAACCTATTTCATGAGGAGTATAACAATATTTAAAAGCTGTGTATAGACTGAGTTATTAAAAAGACATAATTAGTGGTCATTATAATTACGTTTTGTTTGATGGAAATAATATACCTTTGTCTCTTCCACAGGTGCACCACGCTCAGAGTTCCTGGAAGGTTTGAGTGTCATTGGCGTGCAGCAGATTGACAGAGTGGTGGAGGTGGTGGAGGAGACACTGAAAGGTGAAAGTCTACCTACTACAACACTCACAAAACATCTTAAGAAACACATATTGAAATAATCTTAACTTTATTAACCTCACTGAATGTTATATTATTTTCTAGGTAACTCTGTGAGGATGCTTGGCCAGAAGAAGGAGGCTGGAAAGAAGACAGGTGGTGCCTCACTCCTGCTACCTAAAGTGAGGAGAAATCCACTCATTGAGATCATATCTGTCAACACCGGCTGCCTTAACCAGTGCTCCTACTGCAAGACCAAACACGCCCGGGGGGAACTTGGCTCCTACCCGATAGGTAAAGTGTGACCTCCTTGCTTACTCTCCCTTGAAAACAATACGGAAGTGATTTTTGAACCTCGGGTAGAAGGAGGGAAATATTATAACAGGAGAGGCTTAAACAAAAAATCATAGTGAAAGTAAATGAATTATGCTTGTGCTTCTTCTAGGTAGTGACGAGAATAAAGAATAATAAATAAATCACACAGCAGGCAGGCTCTTTCCACCTTTTTAAGATATTAATTACTTATGACTTGTTTCCCTTATTCAACATTATTATTTCCTTATTGAACAGAGGAGGTGGTGGCCCGTGCAGAACAGTCCTTCAGGGAGGGTGTGTGTGAGGTGTGGTTGACCTCAGAGGACACAGGGGCCTACGGGAGGGACATTGGCGTCACACTTCCTCAGTTGTTGTGGCGTCTGGTGGAGGTGATACCCGAGGGATGCAGACTCAGGCTTGGGATGACCAACCCGCCCTACATTCTTGACCATCTGCAGGTGAACCTCTACTCAACACACACTATTGGAACACCTTTGAATTGATTTTTTATTTACTGGGTTTTTTTTACATGTTTATATATTTATATTTATATGTATTTATTAAAGTCATTTTTGTATATTCTTTCTTTTCAGTTAGTGTTACTTTTTGTTGTGTTTTCTTGTTTGTTAAAAATATATTTGGTTCTTTTTTTTTTTCTCTCTGACGTTACCTTGTATGGGTTATTAAAAAAAAACCACAAACATTTCATAAATACACTGAGGCGAGAATCCCAAAAATTACCCTTATCATACATATGCCACGTAATGAAAACTTTCCTTCACATTATATAAAAAAAAACACATCTTACCTCCAGGAAATATCAGAGATCATGAAGCACCCCAGAGTGTATGCGTTCCTACACGTGCCGGTACAGTCAGGCAGCGATGGTGTGCTGGGAGAGATGAGGCGAGAGTACACCGTCAAGGACTTCTCAACCGTCGTGGATTTCCTGAAGGAGAGGTAATGGGTGAATGTCCTGAAGGGATTATTACTCTAGTTAAAGATCTTAATAGTATTCTACATGATGTATTTGATCTATTCACTGCCTTCTATCTTATCATGCATTCCTTATACCCAGAATCACTGTTTTTTCCTTACCTAACCTCCTTATCCTTCTTAATAAAATCTTTCATCATAAATCTTATACTTCCCTAACATTCTAAATCAGTCTCTCCTCACCTGTCACGTAACCTAGAGTGCCGGGGATCACCATAGCAACGGACATCATCTGCGGCTTTCCCACTGAGACCGAGGAGGACTTTGAGGAGACCCTTCACCTCTGTGGCAAGTACAAGTTTCCATCGCTATTCATCAACCAGTTCTACCCTCGGCCGGGCACCCCAGCAGCCAAGATGAAGAGGATACCAACCAAGGAGGTCAGGTGGTGGAGGAGGAGTAGAGGTTATTGTCCTTGCCATACCTAACTAACTAACTTTGTACTATAGGTTTTTATTTGGTACTGTTTTTATTACCACTTCTACTACTCCTTATTTTGTGAAACTAAAAGTGTACCTATTCTAGATATTTTAGTGAAAATACTACCTGATTTATTTTCATGTATTAGTAGTTTATATCTGTGTTGCATTTTGGTGTATTTCCGAGAACTAAGAAGGAGATTTAGAATGACCACAAAACAGTAATTACTACAATACCACAATTACCTCAATACCTAAGTTGTTAAGTGTGTGCAGTAGCAGTAGTAGTAGTAAGAAGAAGAAGAATAGGAGGAAGATAATTAGAATAGTACAAGATTCTCATGATTCTTTCTCCATAGGTTAAGAATCGAACAAGGCGTCTGACGGAGCTGTTCCAGTCCTACCGTCCTTATGACCACAAGCTTGGGGAGAAACAGACGGTATTAGTGACTGAAGAATCTCATGACAAGCAGCACTGGGTCGGCCACAACAAGTATTACGAACAGGTGAAGGCAGTGTAGTCTTGGGTGTCACCTGTTCACTAATCACATGAATCAGTTTAATCAATGACGCCTTTAGATTTAATGTTTCTTATCGTATATATTGTACAGTATTTTTTTCAGTTATGTCTGTCTCATAAAACATAAATCAAGGTTTATAAAGGGATCCGTCATTTCCTTATAAAATGAGTTCATAAAATCGTCATCAGACCCACAATCTCATCCCCTCCAGGTGTTGGTGCCAAAGAAGGATGACTTTCTGGGAAAACTAGTGGAGGTGGAGATCATGGAGACAGGCAAACACTACATGAAGGGCCGCCCCATCGACACCAGCGAGCCCCTGCCACCCTCCTCTGCCGAGCCGCTGGCCAGAGGTGTTGTGTCAGGACTCATAGGGACTGTAGACAACCACCACACCAAGCAGGACCTCTTGAAGCAGGAACGGTACATCATCCTCAGCTTCATACTGTTGATCTCGGCCCTGCTGGTTAAGCTGGCCTGGGTGTGCTTTAAGATGCTCAAGGATCTCTGAGGAAGGGAAGAACCAGCTGCAAGGTTTTGTACTTTTGTGAAGCTGAATACACATGATTGTTCACTGAAGCCTCTGTTGTTTTATTGGATGGTGGTTGGTAATGACTCACTCGCTATTCCTACACACCACTAAAGGAATGGAATAGTGCTTGGTGTGTCCAGTATGTCATTCCTACATACTACTATTCTAAGAGCTTCCACCTCTCCCTATCCATACACTCCCTCCTTGCTGCTCCTACTCTATCATCTTTCATGCATGTAGCCTACTCCTTCACCCTATCCTTCCATCTTACAGCTGGCTTTCCTCTCCTCCTAGGACCCTTAATTTCACTCACACATACTTTCTTCACAAACTCACTCCTCTTTTTCTCCCTATGACCAAACACGTTTTCATTGCTCTCACCTCCCCATATCCTACCACACATGTCCTTACAACCTTTTTTCTTACTTTCGTCAAGGTTATAAAGAAGAATATCATATCGCATATCTCTGACCTCCATGTGTGTTTGTATGTCTTCCAATAATATGTTTAGATACTGAAGGTGTGAGAGGAAGGCAACTCAAAACTGGAAGGACAGAGTTTCACTTAGTAGATTTCGTCAGTTAGTGACGCAGCTGAGCTGGAGCTCCACTGTGAATATAACTGGGATATATTTGAGAAAGTGGGAAGATGGGAGGCTGATAGGATTAGAGTATGCAAAGATGAGGTGAAGAGGTGGGAACAACTGGAGAATATTATATATAGTCACCCCTTTTACAGTTGATAGGTACATATACACATACACCTTTACAATTTATTTAACACTGATAATCTTATATATTCCAATCAAAAGTGTTAAAGCACAACTAGGTAATACATTAAGAAAAATACCGTAAGTTGCTGTAATATTCAATATATATCACCATATAAACCTTTAAGGCAATAGTAGGTAATAATATGTGTAATATGGTAAGTGTATGCAGCATCCCCCTCCAAGATGTAATAATTAAAGTACATTTATACTGCTATAAATGTTTCTAAGTTGATTCATGTGCCGTATCCTCTTAACTGATAACACGAGGTAATTTATAGTACGAGTGTCAAACTGATTCCCTGTCTCCCAGACATAACACCAATGTAATCATATGGGTACCTTTATAATAATATTCAACTTATTTTTCCCTAGTTAAAATCTATCGAACTAGGTCAAAGTGTGTATTTGGCATGAAGCTGGTGCATGTTTTCCTTTTATACTATGAGAGAGGCCGTACAAGTAGTGGGCTCAGAAGGACGAGGAGGTGCACCGCCTGACTGACTAACTGTACCTCAATGTCACATGATTAGACTTTGACCCCGTTCATGTGTATCATTCAAACACACTCAGTCAGCCATACATACACCTTCAGTTTTAATACCTTATTACACCAATGAATCAATAATTAACTAATTAAGTATATGTCCCATTACTTATTTAATAGTCGGTCGTATTATCACATGAAATACACATTATGGTATTGAAGTTTATTTTAATGTAACTAGATAGTATTTTGACAGCTCGTAGATACATTAAAATATAACGGCGCCACTACCATTTTGCGACAAGAGGTGATATTGTCTTTATCTCTGTAATCTGGAGAGGCCATGAAGACAACCTTTACTTAACTGATAATGTTGATAAGCTAAGAACATAAACCTTGTAACTATTAATGTATTGTTTAATTAATATCAATCGACCTATAGTTATATATATATATGCAAATAACGTACGTATATATTCACGTGACGCTCAGGCAAAAAATATTACAGGCTAATATTAAACTAATTAAACCAAAAGATAAAAGAAACATACCTCATAATAAACCAAATAAATTCCACTAGTTAATGTATAAAATTTACGTCTACATTGTAATCTTTGACAGAGGAATTAACATGACAGCATTCAATTCCTGAAAATCGTGTGGGTGGTGGCGGCTACCTGGCTGGTGGCTGGCTACCCGCGCAATCGATAGTGTTGATCATACTGTGGCGGAGTGTATACGTTGCATGTGCTCAGCATCGTCTTATACAGCCGCCAAGATGTGTGGGGGATTCACATGTTCCAAGAATAGCCTTTTGGCCCTCAATATACTGTACATTGTAAGTATATAGTGATGCTGGATGCATGGAAGTGATGGGGTGAGGTGGTGATGGTGGTTGTGGTGACAGGACACGTTCACCCTTACCACACGTTACACAGTTTTCACCCCCATATTATATTCATGTATTATCCATCCCTTGCCCTTGTTTGTATTTACACTATGTATTCACTAATTCACACCTGTAATAACCCTGATGGAAACCCTTAACTAACATAAAGATGTATTATATTAGGGTCACGAGACGTCAATTATAGTACATCCATAATCATCATCAATCCCAATATGTTGCTCCTCGTAATGATAACAGTCAACAAAAAAAGACTAATAATAATGTATGTTGTGTATGTATGCTGTACCTTCCTTAACGACGGGTGTGCACGGGGAAGGCAGGCAGGTGTGAAACAGGTGACAAGGTAGGTAATTGCGAGTGAGTAAGTGAGTACCTGGCAAAGTAGGAAAATGTCAGGTTGTTGTTCTCTTTGTTGTTGAGAGAGAGGCTATATGCTGCCCTTAAAGCTCCTCAATGCATATAACATTGCAAATCCCGTTGAGGATAGTTGTTATGGCAGCATTTGGGTGATCCTTGGCCACTCGGCGGTAATACCAAAGAAAAGTGGCCAGCGGATATCGGGACTCGAACTCAGTGAAGGTGAAGTGTAAGGATGATGTGATGTAGTGGTTGATGCTTTTCCATTATGGTGTTGGACCAAAGGCCTCTTCTATTGGTTCCCAATAATCTACTCCGGATTCTGCTCTGAATCCGAATCTGTTTTGGATTCGCTGGGTGTAAATAGAACATCAGAATCTGTTTTGGATTCGGTGGATCAAAACAATAACAATGAGAAGCCAGTCGCTGCCCAGCCGTCACACTAGTCACTTCTCCGAGGAAGAGTTACAGCTTTCATTACCTGATGTATTTAGGGCGACAGCGGCACCCCTAATTATCAGCAACCTGCTTATTGTACAATAAAAAAAAATATATATATATATATATAACTAAATGTGTTATTGAAAACACCATTAGATTCTTGAAAAGTAGATTCAGGTCTAATGAACCTCGAGGTTAATACAAAGTGTCTTGGGTTAAAATAGTGCACATGCTGATTCGTTCATTATATTTCTGATATTGATTGATAGTCTATAATTAAGATAATTTATTCCTGCCTTTAATAAGTGCCTTATTACCTGGTTATGACTTGAATTCTTTCAAAAGAGGAGTGTCAAGACACCTTTGTTAACTAAACCTCCACCCCTTGCTTCTATTTCTCCTACTGTCGTCTTTACAGGATGGCGACAAGAGGGATTTTTGTTGTCCCTTAGCCAGTACCTTTTCAATGTATAAAAAATATATACTATATATATATAAACTTTTTTTTGTATTTCTTTACAAATACTGCTCCACCTCTTTATTATAAATATGAAGTCGTACATAATATACATAGTGTACTCAACATATCTGTGAAGGTTTCAGGCGGTGCTCACCATTATTTACCTCGCAAAACGTCTTTGAAGTTAGGTTAGGTTTGTTAGGTTTCTTCAATAGGTTAGGTTAGGTTAGGTGGTAAAGATTCACACAAAAACTATATATGCTTGAGATCAGATAAAAGATTAGGTGTCTGGGAAGCCCCTCCTCTGCATTCTCTCATGAAAAGACAAGGTGTAGAAGGGGAGGGGAGAGTTAAATCTTAACCCTAAATGGCTACATCCTTTTAATGGGAATATACGCCAAGTGTATATTTAGATAAATTATTATTATTATTCTCCAGATCGTCGCGTTCATCATGATTGGCGTGGCGGCAGTAGCCAATGTGTCGTCCATTGTCACCTCGCTGTCCCTGGTGTCGGGCATCATAGCGTGTGCAGTGTTCCTCCTCTTCATATCCATAGTGGGTCTCATCGGTGCCAACAAGCACCACCAGGTTAGTAATCATAATTATTATTATTTTATTTCACCTGAAGGCATAGGAAATACAAACAGATAAAGTGAGTATAGGGAGAAGGAAATGATCATTATAATAATACTGATATTGTTAATCATAATTATAATACTAAAATATAATAATAAACAATAATATAAAACAAATAATAACAACGCCTGGAGTAAGATAGTGGAAGGTATTGTTTTTGTATTCACTGGCCCAGAAATACCTGCAGGTTAGTCTTTGACATGGTTAAGGTTTAGTTAGGTTATGTATAGTTGTATGAATTCACTGGAAAACAAAATCAAACCTGTGTAGATAGATAGATGTATGCTGTATCTTGACGTGTGTGTTCACTGTTGCAGGTGATGCTGTTCTTCTACATGATCGTACTCTTCATCATCTTCATCATCCAGTTCTCGGTGGCGTGTGCCTGTCTGGCTATCAACAAGGACCAACAGAGGCAGGTGGCTGCTAAGGTGGGGGAAGGCACAGGCTCATACTTACACTTGTTATTATCTCTCTCTCTCTCTCTCCTCTCTCCTCTCTCTCTCCTCTCTCTCTCTCTCTCAGGAAGTGTTGATTAAAAGATCTGGTTCTTGGAAGTGTTTATGTTAGAATCCTGTTTAACTGAACACTAGATAGCTTTTCTTTTTTCATGAAAGATTCAGTTTCTTCCATTTTGATCTTTGACTATTTTACATTTGGCTCCTTTTAAATTTTTTTTCTTAGTTTTAGGCATGTAATCCTATACATTTTGGCTTTATTTTAGTGGTAAGTGTGTCTCAGGAATTGAAAGTGGTGACAAAATTGTTGTACCATTGGGTGGAATTATCCTCAAAAAGGTAAATGGTAATCTCCTTAATTTGTGATCCTTAGGGGTGGATGACAGGCGGAGCCTCCATACAGACGGACGCCCAGAACCTGTTCAGCTGCTGTGGTTACGTCAACAAGGAACTCAACTTGACGCGAGCAAGCCCTCACCCCTCATGCCTGAATGTAAGATGTGCAAGAAACTAACTCTACTGGGATGTGCTGCCTCCTGGCCATGCTTATCCTCATGTTCTGTTGTCACATAACGGGTCATTTATGGATTACTGGTGATAGAAAGTGTATCTGTTTTTGTATTATGTTTCTTAGGAACCATGACGAAGTCGCTTGACTGATTATTATTATTGTTATTATTGTTAGTTTGCAGTTTTTAGACATACTATGTACTTGACAAAGTCGCTTGACTGACAAATAGGATGACCTAGATAGGCCCTGGTGGCTTTTTGTCATCCTAACATGTTATGTTATGTTATTCTGTACCTTCATCCCTGACCTAGCTGCTCCATCCTTACCATTGATATTAACTGTTTATATTCCTTACTCTGGGTTCCTGTCTGCCCAGGGAACGATAAGACGATTAATATTAGAATGAACATTGAAGATTTTTTTCTTAACTTCATCTTCGTCATACCTGTGGTACAGATCCCTACTTGCTGCCCTAATATGACCCAAGAGGATATGTGTTGTCAGCAGCCGGATGATTGCCCGTGTCAGTCCTGCGACATTCCCGTGAAGGTGGTGATGCTAAGAGGATTTAACCTGGTGGGAGGGATCGGACTCTTCTTCTCCTTCACTGAGGTGCGTCTCGTGTGTGTGTGTGTGTGTGTGTGTGTGGGGTGGAAGAGAAAGTGATCAGTTAAGGAGAGGTGGCATGGGAAAGTGAGTGACTATGTGAGGGAGGGAGGTATGAGGGATTTGAAGCTTGGGATAAGCATTGCACTTTGTGAGGTGCATGAAGGAAGGGTTGGAGGGAATGAGTGGTGAATGGCATGATTAAAAGTGTATAGTAAGTTACCTCATAATCACAGAATTTTATATATATATACTTCTTAAATTCAGCTCAGATATCAACATTACTTCTATAAAATCGTTGCTTTGAGTTTCATTGATCTGTGTTTTCCTGTTGACATTATGTACTGTACTTTTTAAGGTTCATTCAGGTGTAAGTTATGTACACTTGGTATGTTTGCAGGTGTTGTGATTCTTCTTTCCTTCCCAGATGACACGACAAATTCCTTCATGACTTTTAACTCAATTTTGATGATTAATGTTTCCTGTAGCTTTGTATATTGATTAACACTAATGCAGTTTTCTTTTGAATGAAACTTGAGGTTAATGCACAGTTAACAAGACGTATCCTCAGCCTCACACTGTTTGGGGCTTTTTATGAGATCTGCAAAGCCTCTTGTTGCATCCTAACCATGTTAATGCATTAGATACATCACAATCATTACATTTAAATCATTCACATATTTGTTTGCATCACAGCAGCATCTGGAACACCACTTTGCAAAATCACATGGCTGAGGATACTGTTTTGTCAAGTGTACAGCTGCTGTAACTCACTGAAAATATTGCATTATATTTAAGTGGTCCAGAATGTATATAGTGTTATAAAGGGTTGTAGGAAGCATGAGTCTTGCTGAACAGTCAGCGTCAGGAGAATCCCCACAACTAGGCCAACACTCCTACCCTCCCCTCGCCCCCAGTCACTGCCTCCCCTCATACTTAGTAAACACTCTTGGGACTCTTCAGTTCCTGGGCGTGTGGCTCACAGTGCGGTACAGGAACCAGCGGGACCCGCGGGCTAACCCTTCCGCCTTCCTGTAGTGAGGTGGCAATGGTCCACTCGCTACTCATACTAACATATCAGGTAGCACTGGTGGAGGGTGGCACGCCTGCTTACTGACTTGCTTGCTTGGGGGAGCTTTCTTCTCTTTATCCTAATCTGCCACACATTGACTAGTCGTAGTAGTTCAGTAGACAAGGTTCCTGGTGTCTATTCTTATGTGTTGCTCCTCTTCGTCCTGTTTTCTTTGTTATGTCTTGTAATATTGTGTTGTTGTTTGGTGGGTTTGCATCATTTTGTGATGTGTTATTCTCACTTCAGTTTTTTTTACTCTTCCTTTGTATTTTTTTACTCTTCCTTTGTATTTTTTTATTGCATTGTATTCTTGCTTATTTTTCAAGAATCGTGTGCTTGTTTATTTGCTTTATTTGATTCTTTTGTTGAGCAAACTTGAATGTGCAATTATAATACTTCCTTGTGTGCCTGTGTTGGTGTTCCTTGTTTACAATATCACATGAAGAGGAAGAACAAGGACAGTCTGCTGCTGTGTTATTGTATTATTCAGGGGACAATTGTGCTACTTCATAGGTGTAGTTTAGGCATTTATACTTGTAGGGTATTTTTTGTGTGTGCGTGTGTGTGCAGTAATTTTTAAATTTTTTTTTAATTCGCCAAAGGAGTTTGAATTTGGTGTTTTTATTTGCGATTTGTGTGTAATTTTTTTTTCTGCCTAAAGGTTTGTATGTATTTGCTTTTTTCTGTATTTATCAGTTTGGTGTGTTGATTTTTGTTTTATGCTTGTGTTTTTTCTTTTTTATGTCGTGATTATCACAATTTGCTTTAGCTTGAAGAAAATATTTAGTTTGTGTTTGGAAAAGTAACATTTGTTGTGATCACACTTGGTTAATTGAAACTACTTGGTTAAAGTTTTATTTGTTAAAAGAAATTCATTTAATTCATTCATGTAAAGATAATTAGGAATACACCACAGTTGACTTTATAAGTGACTCAATTCCTTCAGTTCACATTATAATATTTAAAATAAATATACATTATAACCACAGTGAGGAATACTTTGGTACCTCACTAACCATAGCAGACATTAGTTCACTTCATCCTTCAACTCATGAATCCATCAGGAATCTTACCCTTTTGTTACACCTTGCAGGTTATTGGCTTCCTCATTGCTAAGCGCTTTCGACACCAGATGGATCCAAGAGCAAACATTAAGAGTTTACTCCATCATTAAACAACAACAGCAACAGCAGCAGCAGCAGTTCATCCCATCCTCATACTCCTTCCCTTCTTTCCATCCCCTCTCCTCCTGTCCCCACTGTTCCTTTCTACTCCCTCCCTTCCCCTTGATCCCACACTCAGGCCTTCCCCCTAAAAACCCGCTACCATCATCGCCGCCACCGGCCGGGCAGCTTGTGTTCTGTCTTGTGGTGGTGGTGGTGGTGGTGGTGGGAAGGCCTTGATCAACCCTTCATGCTGCCATCACTACAGCCAAGTTATTACTCGGGTCTTTTTTGTAACCTCGAAGAAATTTTTTTTCATTTTCTCAATTTTCCAATGTGCAATATTATTTAGTGGTGTTTTTCCTACCTTTGCTTAGGTTTAGAAAATTAATGCCATTATCAAATGATGATAATTTGATCACATACATATTTATATAATACATACTTATATACATACCTCTACCATGCATTTATCTGTATGCAATTTGGATGTCAGAATTGGGTGGAAGGAAAAGATGATAAAATTCAAGATTGTGTTCCTTAGTTAATTATAATGAAGTGTTCAGTGCCATCACCATCCGTTAATGTCTCGCCCAGTAATGAGTTAATTATAGTGTCAATGGACAGCACACTCCATTAGCTGTAACCCACTAATGGCTCGGTTAATTGTGTTCAGTAATGCCAAGCTTATCCTTAATTACCTCTACCACTACTTGTATATCATTTGCTCGCTGCTTTGATATCTATTAGCTTTTTAATTATAGGCTCATTTGTGTTGAATGATATTAAGTTTATCTCAAGTTCTCTTTCTTAGTTCAATTTGTTGGGTAATGTTGTATTATCTTGTGCTTTCTAATATTATTTATCTGTATCTTATCTCTATACTTACACAACTTGTATATGTGTTTAGACTCTACCAGATATCTTATAGTAGTTTGAAACTTTTAAACCAGATTGAAATATATGAAACTTTTAAAACAATTTGTCACTATTAGAATTTATGAAACTTTTAAGACAATTGAAATATATGAAACTTTTAAGACAATTGAAATTTATGAAACTTTTAAGACAATTGAAATTTATGAAAGTTTAAAACCAGATTGATAGTCATACAATTCTTAAAACTTCACAGCCAGGTTAAACCGAAGTTGCATTAGATCATCCTGAAGTTTTGTACCAACATGCATAGCCTTTTTTTGAGGGAGTAACTAAATAGTGTTATGATCTAAGTCAATTTATAATGTCCTGATACTGAATACACCCCCTTGAGATGTACTGATGCAGTGTATAATGACTGAGTTGTTTAGTGTCAGTGTTGGGTGTTGGATCCTCTTGGCCGAGCAGCACCAAGCAGGCCGCAGAGATGACTGTGTTCGGAGGCATAGCTGCTGATGTGGAGGTTTTTACGTAATTTTTCATCATCTGCACCTTTTAATGGCAGGCAAATCTACTTGTAGGAGAGAAGCTGCAGTGCAATATTAGTGATGAATCTGAGTAGTGTGTTGGGTTGAATGTAACATCTGTAGTTTTAGTCACAACTACTAAAGGATATTGCTGAAAATATGCTTTCTGCTCAGTTTTGTGTATCGTGTGTTATTTAGGTAATGACTAGTTTTGAATAGGCAAGAAATAGTGTTAGACAACCTATATGGATCAAAGTGAATGTGCCTAAATGACATGGAAACTTGGTTATGTCTCAGTATAAATGTAACAAATATATATTGTTTATATCAAGTAGGTGATTATATAAAAAAAATTTAGATTGTCATTAAGTGACCTTGACAGTATTGTGAAATAGTTTAATATTTTATCTTTTGTGTGAGCTTCAACGTATATCTTTTTGGTACGAGCCAAGTGACACCTGCATGGGAGTGTTCAGATGAGGGACTTAGCGAGACGTTTATAGAAAGCAGAGCTGACAACCAAAACATCAACTAGGTTTTAATTTGTCACTAAAAGGGGATGTTGTAATGAGTAGATGATGCAGTCCAGCACTACATGTATGTCGGCAACACTGTGTCACCTGTGATGTGGATTGGCTTCTGTTTTAGAGATGTGAAAATTATACCCATATTTAACCTCCTTGAGATGCAACCTTTCTACCATTATGTGTATTACAGAGTGTGGAGAGGTAGCTTAAGTATCATTAGTATCGACCTAATATGATACCATGACATACTTACATTCCATGAGGTAGTGTACATGCCGGAAGTGGTTTGTGTGAAGTGCTGTGAACCGTCTGTGTTGTTGTTAGGATGCTGCCTGGAGTGACATGTGCTAGGTGTGTAGACGGAAATCTATACAGGAAAACTAGTGTGAGGCAGGTGTTTTTTTTTTACTAGTGTGAGCTCCAGAAGGGAATTGAGCACATAGCCATACCATTAAAAGAACCTGGAGAACATATCAGTCAGTCACAGGAAGCATTTTTTTCTGCTGTGCTTTATTCAAACATAATACACTTAAGTAAACACGGCTCAGGTTTGTTTGAGAGCTTTGTCAAGTCTGTGCAAAGGAATACAGGTTCAGTCAAGAAAGAACAGCAGAATGAAGAAGTTTATCTTTTATTAGTGGATGGCGGCTTAGATAGTTAGATGTTAATGTTGTTTGAGAAGGAAGATGTGTGTGTGTGTGTGAGGGGTAGGTAAAGGTGGGTGAATGTTTTTGGTTTTGAGGTATTAGCCTGTGAAGCCAAACTCAATTCCAATGTGTTAAGGGATAAATGAATGCATCAATTTACAGTGTATATACAATTAGTAATAACTTCCTATTATAGTGAGTTGTTACCTGGCCTGTGTTTCGTGAGAGTCAAACCATTTATATAACAGTAGACAATCACTGTCTCACCCACCACCACCTCCAAGTTGTATCTCCCCCTCCACCACCACCACCACCACCACCTACAGGAGTTCAATTCATAATATCACACAACAAACACTGCACCTCCTCACAAGTTAGTCCCATTCTGAGTGCAATGGTGTTGAAAGGCTAAGGTATACCTCACTGTTCCTGGTGAGGCAACGTAGAAAGCCTTTTATGCCACAATTGAGATTTGCAAAGTTTTACAGTCCAGTGCAATATTTTGAGGACTGGTTTAGCAATGTTGTAAGGTTGGAGTTTGATAGTAACAGTCCAATGTGATGTTCTTTGAGGATGGTTCAGTGGCTTGGATTGGGTTAGGTTAGGTTTTGTTTATCACTATACACTTGCTATGCTTCCTTCCTTTCACACCTCTGCTCACTCACACTCACACACTAGCCAAGCACCAGTGCTCTCTATGTGCCAATACTGTTTTATCCTCCTGCTTCTTTTCCCTGCTGAATCTGATGCTTTAGGCTCAGAACTTCAACTTTCCCTCAGCCTCACATGTTCACCTCACTCAAAGAACAACGGACCTGAATGTTAGTCAGCGAATAGAACATTTCCTCTCGCCGTTATTCTAAGTTCACGTTTCCAAATATATAAAAGAAAAAACATTCCACTCATTAAGTTACACCCGTGAATTCCTCCTGTTCTTTTTAACTGACTTTTCCTGTGGTGCAAGAGGACAATAGTAACAATAACAGTAACAATAATAATAACACTAGCCAGCATTAGATTAGACTAGTAAGGTGTATGCTCGTTTTGGGTGGAACGTACATTGTTGTGTTTATATAAAGAGTATTTAAAGAAGACAAAAAAAAACAATAATAATAAAATAATGCTTCCTGTAGTTTGATATGAGGTAGAGAATATACATGTTGACTGTTTGTTTGTTTGTTTGTTAGTTGGTTTGTTGGCCAATATTTGCACCGGTTTTTTGGTTGGTGTCTTATTTATCGTATTTAAACTATTATTTATTCCATGACTTCACATTGTTCGGTTGAGTTGTCTTGAGTTTTCATTAAGAGACTTGCTTGCTGCGTTTTTATATTTGTCTCTTTCATTTGTTCTTACACTGGAAACTAGATGGTAGCTGATATGTGTGTGTGTGTGTGTGTGTGGGGGGCTGATGTTTGTCCTCATCTGATTGTTTTCTGGATTAGGTAACTTTAGAATCTTTACCCTTCTTTTTTTATTTTATTTCTCTCATTGTCTTCTTCCTCTTTGTATACGTATGAAATTGTCGTTTTGTTATTTTTTTCTGAGTTTCCCATCTGTAGCTTTCTCTTTCTTGCTGTAGTTCCTTCCTTTATTCTTTATTTTATCTCTTCTTAAGGCAGTGAGCAATGTCAAGTTGTCCTTTCTTTAATCCAACATTCTCTCTCTCTCTCTCTCTCTCTCTCTCTCTCTCTCTCTCTCTCTCTCTCTCTCTCTCTCTCTCTCTCTCTCTCTCTCTCTCTCTCTCTCTCTCTCTCTCTCTCAATACTAATTATATTCATCTTTCCCCTTTTCCTTCTTAAGATACTTACTATATTCCTGCTTTCCCCTTATCACGTTCACTTCCTTCCCTCGCCCCTTCCCTTCCCTTTCATCACCTTCAAGTGTTGTACTTCAGGTAATAATGCAAAAGAGTTGCCATATATGAACTGCCATATGATATTTATTTATTTTTTTGTCCTCCCAGTCAGTAATGTTCTATGCAAACAACACATACGTTGCTTTCTGGTTGATGTTTTTGTATTTTTATTATTATTATTATTATAAGTTATGTTTATTTATGCCAGGATTTTGTATGCACTGTTTGTGTGTGTTTATTTTTCCATCCAGGATCACTTTAGGTGTGGATTGTAATAAGTTTTTAGCTGTAATTTATTTTTATGCCACTTATGGTAAAACTAAATTGTCTGAAAAGATATAAATTAAGCAATTTTTTTTTTTTTTTTTCGTGTGGCTTGTATGCTTCCAATTGTTTTTCTGATGTAATTGATATCTTCCAGTGTATAATTATTATCACATTATTATTTATTATTATTCATAGGCGTGTTGGGGTTAGTGACTTGTCCAGCGCCTCGTCGTCATGGCAACGCGATCGATGCTCACATGTTTGAAATACTAATTATAATTCTGACTGCCACGCCATCACCAGATTTTGCCACACCACTTGTTTATTCTGTACGGTAACTCACCTTAAGATAATTTAATGTAAAAGTGATAGTATATGCCTTTTTTCCGTAAGTAAGTGATGAGATAAGATGAGGTTTTGGTATAATGTTGAGGCGTCCAAGAACAATTGAGCCAAGTGTTAGGTGTTCCAGTGTGGTGTTTCCTTCTAGTCACCTTTATCCACCTGTGTTTCTGGAGCCACGTGAACAAGTATAAATAAACCTTTGATTCCTAACCTGATATTATTCTACACGTACTTACTGTATTACAATTATTGAGAAAAATGTCATTATCAAACTTAGATCACATGAATTATTACTTTTATGAATTGGAAGTTCATGATGGTGATATATAAACTAAATATAACATCTCATTTGGATGATAATTGATTAAAATGGAAGTGACCCAAATTTGCTTTAAAAATGATCAATTATAATTTGATATATACAACTTGTTATAATCACAGATGTGATATAATAATTACACGTGCAAAGGTTAGTGAATGTTAACTTGTTGAGGTGTGAGGATGTAAACAAAACGCCAGCACGTCACGCAAGGATCCACGCTAACACTGTTTACCTAATGAAGGTGAGTGATTATCCTCCTCACTTTGAATGTATGACCATGTAGTGTTTCGTGTTATCATTGTTTACCTGTCCACCATTAAGGCTGCCGTGGTGTGATGGCCTCATAGTTATTACGTGGTGGTTACTATTCTGTTACGTTATACCTAATACATTCTCCCTTAACATTAATCAATCCCACGTGATGAGGAAAGTTTTAAATTAATACAATGGTTCACAAGATACGTTTATTAATAATATAAAAAAAACATGGAAATGGAAATGCGAAATCAAATGTCCGAGTCTAACCTACAAAGGTGTTGAGGAGACCATGATGAGTGAGTCTCGGGGCTTCACTCACTCACTGGCAACACCCGCGGCTTCACATGATTCGTGTGCGAGAATGACCCTTACATACTAAATGATAACAACTTGTCTGGTTCTTTATACGTAGAAGAAAAAAAAAAAGACTTGAGGTGTAGGATCCACGTCATTCTTTCATAGTCAACAAGTCAAGTCTTCTCATCTTAACTCCTTAACTAAATATGATCTGACAACTCGTGAACAGTGGACTTACACAGACACAAATTATAATACATAATTAACTATAATAACACGTCTTAATGTGTTTTTTATCCAATTGCTTTGGTTTCATGAGACTGAATCTGAATCTTTGGGTTCACGAAGAGGCACTTGAAGCAACATAACATTGACTGTCCGTGCATCATGCTACCTAAGTCTTTATAAAATGCCTATTTAGTGTATAATCCTAATAGCTAATACTATATCAGGTCTTCCATTGTGTAGAATCCAAGGGGTTAATGTTGACAGGTGAACAAGTGACGGTCATGATGCGTTATTCTGATAAAAGGTCATGAATTGCCATACACCACACCTGAAGGAATGGCGTGTGTGTGAAGGGCGATAATGGAGTGTGTTGTGTGCATGGTGATGCGTTTTTTTCATGACCTTGAGGCAATTTACAGAATCCTTAACCCTTACAACGACCCCCCAAGGACACCGTCACATCCCTACCAAGATGAAAACACAAATTCAAAATATCCCATTCACTTCTTCACCCTAACTTAAACCCAGTTACCACCAGCTTCTCCCTTCCCTGTACACCCCTACACTGTGTCGTGATGGTGGTTGTTGTGGGACTGCCTCTTCATCTCCTTACGAAGCCGCTTTTTCTGTTTACGCTGTTGTTTGCGATCCTGACGCTTTGACTTTCGACGTTGTTTTCTCTCCGTCTTGCGCGCTTCCTTCTTCCCCTTGATGTCCTCCCTGAAGAGTAAAGAGAAACCTTCATAAATTTCCCTATATAGTTCTACGACATTATGATACCGAGTTAATTTTTGCTTATGTATACAACGTTGAAATAATAAAAAAAAATTTTAAAAAGTAAGGATAATTTTGCTTTGTGTCGCTATATACTCACCACATTTCATTGGTGAATTTCTGACAGCAGGTGGTGAAGGTGGTGGTGCAGGTGTCCTCCTCGATGCCGAACTGATGGTTGGCGAAGGTGCTCACCACGTTAATACTCATGTTGCAAGACGAGGGAGTGGCACCTGCAGGGACGGAAGGAGTGAGGGCGTTAATGCGAAAAAGAAAGTAAACGCCAGACAGGGGTGGAAGCTGGAAGTGGTTAAGGTCGTTATCACCCTCATTATAATTACCATCGTCATTATAAATCAACTCATTACACTCTTAATAAATTAAAGACAAGTAAGATGGTTTATTAATGTATATCATGTTAGGTTAATGTGTTGTATGTGATGGTGGTTGTCGCTGTGCTGCTTCCATCCATGACCTTGACACACTAACCTGACGTTGTAGAGTCGACCTCCAGGATGTTCTTCTTGTGTTTGACGCCTTGTTTGCAGCAGAACTTGATTCCCGATGGATAAACTTTCCCTAAAGAACGATAATTTGGCACTTGAATTGAAATAGGAAAACATAAAGGATGGATAATGTTAAGATTAGAATGTGTACACTTCAAACAAATTATTTTACCCCAAAAAAGAAAAAAAGAAAAAGAAAAAAAAGCTACTCATAAGCCACATGTACTGACTTCATGAATAAATAAATAAATAAAGTCCACCATTTCAATAGATGCTACACCGGAACCATATTTGTAATCCTAGAGAAAGAAAAAAAAAATGAAAACGTACTTCTTTGTTTGCGCATCATTTTCTTGCGTTGTCTCCTGTTCTTCCTTCGTTCTCTCGGCGTCTGGTGTTCTTCTCCACTTTCTTCCACCTCCTCGTTTGCCATCACCACCTCACCTCCTTCCTCCTCTTCGGCGTTCTCTTCCTCCAAGGTTGAGTTGCCCACCTCTTGGTCTCGAAGGAGTATGTCAACAAGCCGTTCCTCATGCTGTAGGAATAACACCTTTGAGGGATGACTGGCGAGGAGGAAGAGAAGAAGGACAATGTTTGGGAAGAGGAAGTATACAAGAAAAAGAGGAGGAGTACAATGTTGGGGAAGAGGAAGTACAAGAAAAGGAGGAGGAGGAGTACAATGTTGGGGAGGAGAAAATAGAGAAGGACGATTTGGGGGAGGAGGAAGTACAATAATATGAGTAGGAAAAGAAGGATGATGTAAGAAGAGAAAAAAAAGAGGGGAGGAGGATGCTCTGTACTTACGTGGTTGGTTATGGAGACGTTGAGGCCATGGGCAGAGTGGTGGTGTTGAGTCATGTTCTCAGGAGCGGTTCCATTCACTGATAATGATAATGGTGTAGTGTTAAATTAGGTCGTACGTTAATCTTATAGGCTTCAGAAAATCAACAATTTATAATTTTTTCCCCCAAATACGCGTGATAAGAGATGAAAAGTCGTAGGGGTTTTTTTTTCCATTTTGAAGTATATGATAATTTTTCTGTAGTTTTAACGGAGAATGTTACTCACTTCCGTCATGGTGGTGGTGGTGATGGTTCCCGCCTTGGTTCCTACGTCTTCCCTTCCTCCCTCGCTTGTGTATCTTCTTCCAGACCTTCACCTTCTTACGTTGATTCCTGAGTGAGTCAGTGAGTGGTTGTGTGTGTGAATGAGTGTGTTAAATAATTACCTTTAATAAATACTTAGATACATTCAAGGCTGCGTGTGAGTGAGTTACTTTCCCCGTCTTATCAAGAAAAACAAACCCACGCAGACTGTAAATAAACACCGACGTTCCAGCTGATGCAAGTGTATTAGATTATTAAACACTTTCTACCCCTCGAAATAGCAATAAGGATGACAATTGTAGTTGAAGATCAAATGAAGCTTGTATACATCAACAGAAGGAAGGTGACGTAAGATGGGAAAGACAGCAATCAAAGTCTTGTTTTCTAGGGTGTGTCGGTGGGTGGACATTGACCCTTCATGACCGGTTTTTCTTTCTTCAAGATCTGCCTTGCCTTGCCCCTCCCAAATACTGCGTTGTTATAAAGTGGTCGACCTTGCTTTGTTATAACACGCACGCACTGTTTTAACCTTTGTTCATTGTCTGTAATAATATTCTTGATATCGTTCTTCCTTCTGAAATTAAATCTGAAACGTCGCTCTTCAATGATAGGTATTCCATTTTAACTTACTTTTTACGGTTCCAGCGTCGGCCGGCTCTCCTGCCATCCTCAGCTTCACCTTCCTGTCTTGCTTGTCGTCTACGTAAAACACAATATAGTATTAGAGAAGGGAAGGAATTTATAAAGCAGTATTTCGTAATAGTATAGATAGTATAACAGAAACAGTATAAATATTTGAAGTACAAGTTAGGAGGAGGATAAGTTATCAACCAACCTGCCAGCTTGCCTTATCCTCTGCCTCTTCATTTGTCTTCTTGTCTTTTTCGCCAACTTCTTCTCTTCTCTTGACATCTTCCTCATTCGTGATGTGACTGTAACCTGTTGAGAAGACGCATCAGAAACAAGTGAACATCGAGAGAGAGAGAGAGAGAGAGGAGAGAGAGAGAGGAGAGAGAGAGAGAGAGAGAGAGAGAGAGAGAGAGATACTGAAGTTATGTTATCCCAATAATAATAATAATGGTAATAATCACCTGTTCTGTATTCTCTTCCACCTCAGTCTCTGTCTCGTCCTCACCGTGGCTCCTCGAGGACACCTTAGAAAGAATAAAAGAAAAGCTCAAACATCTAAGGTAAAAAATGTAAACTTTATCATTATCATTAAAAAATAAAAGTATAAGACAAGAGAGAGTGAGAAAAAAAGTTAAAAATAACCTTACTAGAGCACTCGGTTGTTGCAAGAAGGGAACTACCTCCTCCTCCTCTTCTTCCTCCTCCTCTTCATCGTATGTGTGATCCTGTTGAAAGGGAAGAAGAAGAACTATTGAAACATGAAGTCTTACTGTTCTTACGAGATTTTCCAAGACTTAAATATTTGTTATAAGTTTCCTTCGTCTCATCTTCCTTATGTTTACAAACTTCTCTATGTACGGTACTTTTATACTTAGAAGGAGAATACATAGAGAAGAAAAATGGAGAGAAAAATATAAAGAATTGAATAAAAGATGAGTTAGAGAAGAAAAATGAGGATAGAACATTGAGGAAGAGAAAATATTGATGATGTAGACAAGAACGAAGATAGTGAAGAAAAAAGGACACACGGAGAAGGTGAAGGAAAGAGAGAGAGAGAGAGAGAGAGAGAGAGAGAGAGAGAGAGAGAGAGAGAGAGAGAGAGAGAGAGAGAGAGAGAGAGAGAGAGAGAGAGAATATAAGGTTGCTAGTGATTTTACCTGCACGCCTGGGAGAGGGTCAACACATAGGAGGCTCTGAAGCTCGTCTGGGTACGCCTGAGGACCTACCACCAGCGTCAGGTTTCCCACGGGCAAGGCGAAATAGGTGCTGCAGGAGAGAGAGAGAGAGAGAGAGAGAGAGAGAGAGAGAGAGAGAGAGAGAGAGAGAGAGAGAGAGTCGATTACGTATGATGATTAAGTAGGACGTAGGCTGGTGTGTGTGTGTGTGTGTGTGTGTGTGTGTGTGTGTGTGTGTGTGTGTGTGTGTTTGCATCTTACCTGAGGGCCAGACAACCACACTCTGGCGGGGTGAAGGTAATTGATAACATATTCCCGCCACCTAGCTGTCCGCTCGCCCACCAGTACTGCTCGCTTACCGCTATCCATTTTGACGTATCAGGGGAAGTGACATTACCCTGGACAAACAATAGTAGTAGTAGTAGTAGTAGTAGTAGTAGTAGTAGTAGTAGTAGTAGTAGTAATGAGAAATATCCTTTAATAGTAACTTTCAACTTATTCTATTAATTTATCACCATCTTATCATCTTCAAATATTACCGCTCCCGCCCGTTTCCCGCCTCCCATTGACCTTTGTGACGCACCTCCTGCTGGGTTCTGAACGAAATAAATGTGGTGAGGTGGTTGTTGTTATTGCTGCTGGTGGTGCTTCCTTGCCCCACGTCGTGACCACCGCTAGAGTCCCGACGAGGCGCCTCACCCACGTCCTGCTCCAGTGTCAGACCCCCAACGCCACATCTTGTCTGGTTCTCATACTTGCTAAGCGTCAAGAAGATAGACCCTTCCTCTGCTACCAAGGACTCCACCGTCACTGTAATATTAGTGGTAAAGTATTATTATCATTATTATTTTTATTATTATCATTATTAACATTAGTAGTAGTAGTGGTCTCGTAGGTATCATTTTATTACGTAGATTATTATATATACAACATATTTTCACTCATCCGTTGCCACATATCTAACACAGGTATGCTAATACATTGTCAGTGTGGATAGTACACTGATAAACAGAAGTGTGATGCTATATTAAAAAGTCTAAAGATAGTGTGAGTGGACAAGTGCTTGGGGGCGAGGAGTGGGCATGAGAAGTGAGTCAATCTGTGCATGCGCCAGCCAGCACAGATTGACTCGTGCCATGAAAAGGACCTCGGCTCATGGCCCTAAAGGTTGCGAGTTCGATCTTGGGTCATGGCAGCTTCTTGGTGAGAGTTTTAGCGCTCTCTCGTTAACACTAGTAGAACTATATGGTCTATAATTACCTAGTTCGTGGGTATTATTTATTAATCACCTTTAAAATCTGCCCCTAGCGGTACGACATTTCTACTCCCGGTGCATGCGCAGAAGAAATCGTCTTTACGATGGTCATTTTTCTCATGCACCGCAGCGCCAGTTGCATGAATGCAAGGGTGGCAGGTGGACGTGCGGGTGTGTAGTGAGAAAGCAAAAGTAATGTAACTAAGGTGAAGGACCTAAGCTGAGGGTGTTACCAGTGTGTGTTTTGTTTACCACGTCACGCCACACGCCTTCATGTTCTCAGCTGCACATTAAGTAAGTAAACACCTGCTAATGTTATAGATGTCACATGACCATTGTTTCGTTGCCCGCCATCTCCCCCCCCCCTCACAACACCAGGCACACTGCAGGGCCTATAACCGGGACATATTTAAGGACACCTCTTAATACGAGTTTGTTTATCGTGAGTCAGCACTGCTTTGCTACTTATGATCACAAGTGTTTACCTCCTACCGAGGACCGGCTCTTCCCCTTCAGGAGTCGCATGACCCTTGCACCTCACCCCACCCCCCCCCACACCAACCGATGGCGCAATAAAAAAAGGGTTCTCGGACGTTCGGGACGGTGATGCAACAAGTGAACAAATGTGGCGCCATTTCATTGCAAGCCATTGCCGCCAAAAGTTAGATCTGGCGGTAAAAGTGATGCGCAACACAGGTAGGAAATGTGATCTACTCCTGCACGAATTATTATATATCATTGAAGCTGTAATACATCTTAATATTGTGGCTGCAACTGGGTTAGCTAATTCTCTGTCGCTTTGTTATGATTATGGTGTATGTTATGCTACCCTATACTTGCCTACTTCGGGGGTATTATTTATTTTTTTAATCACCACGCCGGAGTGATTGTTTAGTGACAAGGAGAGGCAATTACAGCCCCTGCCTCGTGTGTAGGGAGTATGATAAGGAAACTAACAGGAATAATTATTAAAGAAAATAAATAAAAGGTAACGTACCCTAGTGTTATCTTGAACAAACATGTCCCTACATCAAATGCAGTTTTATATCGAAACTAACTTTTCTTAATTGTTTGTTTTGGATGTAACGAGTTCAGAGAGAAGCATTACTTTTCCTGATATGATAAAGTGTTTCCTGTTGTGAATATAAACAAGTTCCTTCTCCAGTAAGTATGCCGGAACTGTATGAGACACAAATTAAAGTGTTGGTGATGAGCATACGTGACCAGGCTCAAGTAATTCATGCTAGGTGATGTAATACGTACTCACTCATGACTATACTTCCTCCAGGTCCTTTCATCCAAACCTGAAGCAAGTATACCACATGTTCCTACGCAGTGTTCATTGAAGTTCCTTATGGTATTATTTTACATCTTCACCATAATGCTCTAGAGTATTCAGGGTTATATGTTAGCATTACCTGATGGATTTTGAGAAGGTTTTCTTTAATTACATTTCCGTCGCAAATTCTTAGTTTGTGAGATATTCAATAATAACAAACGCCAATATGGTGAAGATGTAAAATTTTATCCTACTTATCTTGTATGTACCGAGCCAAAGAATATAATGTTATGTCCATCTGTCTGTATTTTTTCTCTCTCTCTCTCTCTCTCTCTCTCTCTCTCTCTCTCTCTCTCTCTCTCTCTCTCTCTCTCTCTCTCTCTCTCTCTCTCTCTCTCTCTCTCTCTTTCTCTTTCTCTCTCTCTCTCTCTCTCTCTCTCTCTCTGCGCCGCTAACACTAGGCAGCTTTGCACTTCCATATTCTTAACTCAGGAATTTCCGCGCTGACGTCCTTGTCACCCCCACTCCACCCTCAACTCTACTCCACCCCCTCCCGCCCTCCTTCCCACTGTGATGATGACTCCTTACTCTCTCTCATTCATGTTTATCCCGCCCTGGTCTCTCCTCCACACCATCACTCTTCCCTCTTTCTATCATTTCGCAACCTAACTTTTACTCTCTCTCTCTCTCTCTCTCTCTCTCTCTCTCTCTCTCTCTCTCTCTCTCTCTCTCTCTCTCTCTCTCTCTCTCCACTCACCTAGAAAATCGTGACGCGGATCTAGAAGGCTTTTTGAACCTGTAGATACGGCGATTGGAGCACTCCACTCTTCCTCCACCTCCTCCTCCACTTCTCCCTCTGCCTCATCAATAGCAGCACCAACATCCACTTCTTGTCCTTCTCCTTCTTCGTCTCCTTCGTCAGCGTCGCCGGAGTGTGCGTCAAGGTCCTGCTTGACCATGAAGGTGTAGGTCCCGAAGTTGTCCAGCCAGTCACCAAGGGCGTCATCTAAATACTGATCCTCCACGTGATTCGCCTCTATGGTGGATCAGAGAGAGAGAGAGAGAGAGAGAGAGAGAGAGAGAGAGAGAGAGAGAGATTGATTTACGTGTCAGTAATTTCACAGCAGATTAATGGGATGTTATTTTATCATCATTAAATTTATCATTATCATCTTCATCAACTTCAGTTTACCGTTGGGTTGGTGTGTGGCGTCAAGTGTCGGCTTAGCGGTGATCTCATTCACTGCCACCACCACCATCACCACCACCATCGCCACCACCTGCATTGATACGTCACCTCGTTCCCTCATCATTGTGGTGGAGCTGAGGGTGGATGAGGAGGAGGAGGAGGGGGAGAAAAAATACATATTGTGAAAAGTTATGTTATTTATATCATACAATTATTATTATTGTTATTATGGTAAAGATTTGTTTCCTTAACCACTCGATATCTCCTTATCTTTATAATGCACTGCAAATTCAACCTCAGAAACTTGTTCAAATCATCTCAAACAGTTATGCCGATGAATTACAGAAAAAAATACGAATTATTTATGTTTGGTTAGGTTTTGTTAGGTTTCGTTTAGATAGGTTTGGTTGGGTTAGTTTTGGTTAGGCTTATGTCATGTTAATTTAGAAGCAATCAAATGTTTTCTATGACGAAAAGTAGGGGGTTAGTGAGGTGTAGAAGCCTTTTCGTAGCCACACGCCATTCTGGTGAAGATGTAAAAAATTGCCGGAAAAAAATGCTTTATTAGCATAACCTTCCCAGAGCTGCAGTTAAATAAGCCTAACCAAAACTAAACCTAACCCAACCTAATGAAACATAACTATAAACCTAACGTAACCTATAAAAAAAAATCGTATTTTTTTCTGTAATTCATCGGCATAACTGTTTGGTGTGATCTGAACAAGTTTCTGAAGTTAAATTTGGAGTGTATTATAAAGGTAATGAGATATCGAATGGTTAAGGAAACAAATCTTTACCATTATTATTATTATTATTATTATTATTATTTCGAAAGCTCATGTGTGTATTTTGTTTCCGAGACGTGGATATGACAGGCCTTCCCCATTCCCATGTATTTTCTTAAGTATCTCCTAAACGTGCCGCGCCGCTGAGCTATCAAAGAAAACTTGTAATGAAGGGACGGACTCAAGGAAAGAAGCAAACCAGGGAGCGCGGGAGGAATGAGAAAACCGCTGAGTATGTGTGTGTGTGTGTGTGTGTGTGTGTGTGTGTGTGTCTGGAAGGGAATGGGTGTTATAGGGGGAATTATTTCCTAGTCATCCCCGCTGTAATGCACCAAAACACACCAACAGGGAAAGAGAAGAATGATGGAAGGCACACAGCGTAGTTACAATAATACATTTTTTCTTCCTTACGTGTTGGCAAGTGGAGACTTCACTGAATTCACTATCATATGAAATTAAGGTATATTGTTAACATTTCCTTAAAACATTCACATAACACCATCACCATCTGTTATATTTTCTGACTTGTATTGATAAACGAAGATATCACTGTAACCATGTACTAACCTATCCATCCAAGACCACCACCACCACCACCCTACCAGCCCTCACCACCACCATTCCTCATATACTTCACCTACATTGCACGCCATTACTCCCCTTCCTCCCCCTCCCCCTGCAACGTATTATGTATCGCAAGGACCCCAGACTGCATGATGGTATAAGGTGACATGCACATAAGGGGGAGTGTGTGTGTGTGTGTGTGTGTGTGTGTGGTGTGTGTTGTGTGTGTGTGTGTGTGTGTGTAAGCTTAAAACTCGCTTGACGTCCAAATTCTCTTGTTAGATAAAGAAAATGTTGCACGTATTGCCAACTTATAACTCGATGTATTATTATTGTAGGAATATACGTGTTATGGTTATATTTTATTGATGTATTTATTTATATGCTAATTGGTTGCGTTATATTTTGTGTGTTGCTTGTTTGTGTGTGTGTGTGTGTGTGTGTGTGTGTGTGTGTGTGTGTGTGTGTGTGTGTCCTATTGTTAAAAGTTCGCATGTTTGCATAAATGTTACGTTATTTTTTTTACTCATTACCATCCTCTCTCTCTCTCTCTCTCTCTCTCTCTCTCTCTCTCTCTCTCTCTCTCTCTCTCTCTCTCTCTCTCTCTCTCTCTCTCTCTCTCTCTCTCTCTGTCTAATTACCATCCGTCCTTTGATGACGCACCCACTCCACTCATAACTCTCTCTCTCTCTCTCTCTCTCTCTCTCTCTCTCTCTCTCTCTCTCTCTCTCTCTCTCTCTCTCTCTCTCTCTCTCTCTCTCTCTCTCTCTCTCTCTCTCAGCCTGTAATGTCGTGGTATGCTTGCGTGATACAGTCCCATTTTGCATGTGTTATACCCTACTGCTGCTTGTACTGATGAGGAGGAGGACGAGGACGAGGACGAGGACGAAGAGGAGAGGAAGTGGGTGGGTGGGTGGGAGTTAACTTTGGTCTGTGGTATATATTGTGTAATAGACGTTCAAAGACACTAGCAGAGATATCGTTATTGTTATTGTTATTATTATTATCCTTTTATTTTCTATTCTTTCTCGTATTGGTATTTTGTGAAGTCTCATAGTTCTCTTTCTTTCTATTATAAATGTTTGTAAGTAGGTGAAAAGTTCTTCTATTTCCTTTCTTTTCCTTTCCTTTTAGTCAGTCATGTATTTCTCCTCTCTACCTTTCCTCTTCTATCTCCTTTCTTCCCCTCTTCCTCCATTCTTGTATTTTTCTCCTCCCTCCATTTCATTTTATATTTAATTTCTTCCCCTTTCCTTCTAGTCACGTATTTTTCCTCTTTACCTCTCCTCTTATATCTCCTTTCTTCGCTTCTTTCTCTATTCATGTATTTTTCGAGCTGTATGCTGCGTCTCCCTTCTATTGTATAGCTGGGAGGCGAGGAGGTTGAAAGGGGAAGGAAAATAATTATGTGGTAAGGTGACTAACAGTTGTGGTTATGGCGTTGTTAGAAGAGGTTGAGAAATGAGGGTGGTGGTGGTGGTGGGAACTTTTGTAGTGGTGATGGGTGGTGTTGTGGTGATATAGTTGTCATCACTACTACACCACATTTATTATCTTGGTGGTGTTGATATGTGATGGGAAATTCTGAAGCATGTGGGAACTTTTCACTTGTCCTCTTCCTTTATGTTCTCGTCTTCCTCCTCCTCCTCCTCCTCCTCTTTTCACTTTTTGTTTTTGTCCTATTACATTCTCCTCCTCCTCCATTATGTGCTCATCCATTCGTCCCCTTTATCGTTATCCTCCTCCCCTTCCTACTTCTCTTTCTCGTCCTCTTATTCTCCTCCTCCTCCTCCTCCTGTTCCTCCTCCTCCAACACTAGTTCCCCTGCACTCACTCTCATTTGCTACTCCTCTGTTCATCCTCCACCACACACACACACACACACACCTCATTAGTGGTGGTAATACTACATATAGTACGCACTTTCACTTGTTTCTTTCACTAGTAATAGGGTTCACTTTCCCACCACCCCACCCCTCACCCTTCACCCCCCAAACACACACACACACACAGACACATACATACACAACACAATCCCTTCACGTGCTGAACACAACACACACAACACGTGACACATGGACCAAAAACCGTTACCAAGGCAGCACCTCATCACAATCTTTCCCTAGGACGCCACACAGTGCACACAAAAACAAAGGAGAGAGCGGGAGAGCCAGCCAGCCAGCCAGTCCTCTCTTCACTTACCCCCACCGCCGTGCCTGCGTGCTGGAGACAGACTGGCTGTGGTTATGGCGTGGGGCTCTTAGGGGCTGGCTGGCTAGGGTGTGCTGGCGTGTGTCACTGCACAGGGCCTTAGGGTGTTGGGTGGCGAAGAAGAGGGAAAGGAAAGGGTGAGTGAGAGGAATGGGTGAAGAGACGATGGAGCTTGTGTGGAAGAGGGTAAAGGATGTGTGAAGTTGTATGTGAGAGAAAGAGAGTAAGGAAGAGGAAAGCGTTATGTAGAGAGAGAGAGGGAGGAACTGGTG